>JAEANM010014161.1:0-14113 GCA_017656035.1 Myanophis thanlyinensis
ATATATGTGCTTGGATTAAATATTTTGAGAAACATGCATCAGAGTCTGCCACAGGTTTATACAGAAATAAATCTTATCCATTTAAGTGAGGCTTGCTCCTGTGTAAGACCCCTTGTATGATGGTATCATATGGAATCCTATCTTGTTTGCAGAGAATTGCATTTTGATTTGCAGTTTTACAGGCAGTGAGGTCCTTATGCAAACTTTTACAATATTCTGACCAGTTTCTGACTTACTAAGATTGTAACAAAAGGTTTGTGGCAACAATGCATTTACACTATTTTTAATTGATGATCTACCAGGGTGGATAATATTTTCTGCAACTCATAAACTTTTGCTCGTTCAATTCTTCCAAAGCATACAAGACTGATTTGAAAGGGAATTGTTTTTTCTGCTTATGGGGAAAATTAGATCAGTTCTACGTATGCATAACATTAATAAGGTTAGTATATGAAAATAGTTGATCAGGCTAAGTAACTTTCTGGATTTGGCCCTGATATTGTAATCGAAAATTTGTATAGCTGACACTTCTTTCAGCTAATTGCAGCAGCAATTCATTGAAACATTTACTCAGAAAAATTAAGTATTGAATCTTATATGTAGATCATAAAAAATTATAATGAAATAATGAAGGTCTATTGAATAATGAAATGTTCTTGCCCTTCGACTTATACTAAGCTGCTTAAGCGAATTGGTCACAGATACTCATATAAATCTTCACAAAAGAAGAAAAATAGGGATGTCTTAGTTTCTAATATATTTTCCATATGTTCTTGCAAGTAAGATCTAGACTTTGTGAAGTTTTATGAGATAAACCATTAAATAGGGTCTGCTTCTAAGTGAGAAAGAAATTTCTGGGGCTCCCGATGATAGTTTTAAAAAATTGCAGATGTATTTTATTTCCTTTTGTTTCTGAATTCAGAAATTGATGTTGTGCACAACTGATTTGAAAGCAAATACAAAGCTGAAAAAAAGTTTTCATTACAGTCAGTGGTGGAATTCAATTTTTTTTTTACTACCAGTTCTGTGGGTGTGCCTTCTGTGGGGGGTCATGTGACTGGGTGGGTAGTTTCTGTAAGCAGGGCAATAAAGATTAGGCTAGAAACAATATCAGAATGTTTTTTTTCCTGCCTTCCTTACAGGATTAACCCTGTAAAGTGAAAAAACAAAACAAAAGTAAATTTCTTCTAACAACTAGTTCTCCAAACGGCGTAGAAAATTTACTACCAGTTCTAGCGAACCTGCTAGAACCTGCTGAATTTCACCTCTGATTATGGTTGATATTGACCTACATCCATCATTAAGAAAGTAGCCTTCTATCTCCCTTTTGCTCTTTCTATAGTCTTGCAGTTTAATTTTAGATCTGGGGAAAATGGGGTGCTCCTTCTGCTAATGGATGTACCTTATTAATTGTGATAATCATGTGATCCTCTGTAATCATCTGGAAATTTACAGACTTTGTGTTGGATCCAAACTTCCTATTATGTAGGGAAAACCCACTGAAATATGTAATCTCTTACTCACGAAACATGCATTCATTAATGCAGAATAGGATTGGCATAGAAATAAAAGTGGCTATATTCCTACTGATAATCTATGAAATTAATTTAAATATAAAGAAGGTGGCAATTTACACAAGTTTTCCTTTCAATGGCATTCTTTCCCACTTACTCTTCTTAAGGAAGTTTGATAACCTTAAGATATGAATATAAGATCTGAATAAGCTATAAGGATCTCAGATATCTATGAGTTTCTTTGATTGTCATGTAGAAATAGAAATTCTTATATAGATTGTGGAATATCTTAGCAAAGCCAAGGATACACTGCCAAAGACAAATTAAGCTTCTTAATAAGGCTTGTAGGATTTTCCCTATAATGTAGTTGAATGCCAAGATACACAAAATCCATGGTAACTCCAAAATAGAGCTCTTTTTTTGCCTAAATAACAAGGCAAAAGGAAACAAAAATTGGTAATTCAACTGTTTTAGGCATAATATCTGAAAATGCTTTTGATTGTGTGACTGTTCATCAATTGACAGTTGCATACAGAATAACAGAGTTGGAAGGGACCTTGGAGGTCTTCTAGTCGGACCTCCTGTTCAAGCAGGAAATCCTATACCACTTCATATAAATGATCGTCCAATCTCTTCTTAAAAATCTCCAGTGTTGGGGCATCTACAATTTCTGGAAGCAAGTTGTTCCACTGATTAATTATTCTTGCATGTTCAGGTCTGGCTAAAGTGTATTGAAAATAAAATATTCACTTTTTGTATGTCCATAATCTTTATCTTGGACATATTCAGGCTATCTGTGGAGAAAGATCCTGGCTCACCTTTGAAGATTTCTACTTCTTTAGACTAACTTAAAGTTGACAAATATGCAGTTGTTCATAACCTTGACTTAACCAGCAACTGCTTCTGGGAAACCTGAACTCCAGGACTTCTTAGTGTGTGATATGTGAATTCCTCTCACATCTGTTTGGTGTTCTGGGTGATATTATGAGTATTTGTCTCTCATAGAGTTTTTACATGTATGTTGATGATTTTTGCGAATTTCCTTTGTTTGATAGTTCTTATTCTTGCTACCGTTCCTTTTGTATAAGGCAGTGGTGGTGAACCTTTTACTTACCAAGTGGCAAAAAGTATGTGCTTTGCACATGCCATCTGCACTTGCATGAAGCTTCTCCACATGCACTGCATGTGCAACTGCACCATATGCACATGCAAGTAGCTTTTGCATGTGCAATGCACATATGCTGCATGCAGGGACTCACGCACACATGAGCAATCATGTGTGCATGCACAGGAGAGCTCCACAGACCAGCTAGATTTCCTGCTGCAATTGCACACCTGCACAGCAGAGACCCAAAGACCAGCTGGGTCTCTGCAATTGCGCATGCGTGCATGCGCATTCACATGTGCATGTTCAGCTGGAGGTAAATTGGCCAACAGATTGTGTGCCCAGCAAGATGGCTCTGTGTGCCACCTGTGGCACCCGTGCCATAGGTTCACTATTACAGGTATAAGGGACCAATAATATTATTACTTCAGTCTAGGGTAGAGCCACATCTAAAATAATAATCAATTTATTATTACAGTCACAGACCAGCATTACAAATAAAAATATTCAAAACAACAACAATAATAAAAATTAAAAATAAAAAGAGACAAAATAATATATTATAATCAATGGTGTATTTTATCAGTGAGCAGTTAGGGTCTGCCTAATTTTGCATACATTATAACAAAATTTGGGACATTCAAAGAATCTACTTTGTACTGATCTGATAACAACAGTTGTACATAAAAGAGATCAGTAATAGGCTCATTTAAAATAAGCTGCATGGCCATTCAAAGAACAAACATATTGATTTTTTTTTAAATTGTTTAGTAAATCCATCTTGCATTTTCAGTCTTACCATTTTCCAACATTCTCCCATCATTTATGACTTCCATGTCATCCTTTTTTATTGGTTGAAAAAGCATTCATTTCAATTGCAATCTTTATCATACTACCATCATTCTCTGCAGATCTCAGAAATACTTTTTCTAGCTTTCCTCACTTCGATTTGATTCATTCTAAATATTTCTTTAAGCCAGCTATGGGGTACTGAATTGAAGTATTTGTTTGTTTATTTGGTATTTAATCCATGGCATGTAAAGGTTTGTTTTGTTTTTTTTCAGAGTTTTTTTTTTTCTAAAAATATTGTTTTATCAATCAAAAGTTGTTCTATTTCACTTCTAGAATTTTTGAAATTTTCTTTTTATTCTACACGTTGTAATGAATTTGATATTACTGTCAATTATTCTTATAAGATTTTCAATGCTGTAGACAGAGAAGTATTTGGTTAAATATATCACAGTTGGTGGTTTTTTTTGTCTTCCACTATCAGAAACTTTCAACCTGTGGTGAGCCAGTCATCTAATTCTTGCGAGACCATTTGATGAAATGATTTGGAAGACAAGAATGTAAAATGTAAAAATATGTTTGAGCCAAAATCCATTAAGTTCCTCTTTTTCTGGTCCAATTTAATACTTAGTTTGTTCTTCTACTATTTCTGCTGTTACTACAATATATTCCATTAGTTCAGGTTTGAATTTTTATTGTAGGGAATTCAACTGGTTTTATGTTTTCAGTTAAACTCTGAAATTGATTTTTTTTAATTGTTTGATCCTACTTTCCTGTTCTTCAGGTTGTCTCTATTTTTTATTTTCATTTTCCCATGTTTTAGCAATAATTTTGTAGTCCAGGCTATATTGTCTTGTCAAATTTCTTTTTTTATTTTACAGTTTTTGTTGCTTTACATTTTGTAGGGTGCTAAAATCTTTTCAAAATTGATTTATTTCATTTTTTCCAAACTAAATTTCTACTTTAACATCAGATCTTTGGCCTGGTAGTTTGATTTCAATATGTAACCCAATTCTATTTGACTACATCTGTGAGACTGTACATATGTGCTGATTGGTCTCTTTTGTCATAACTGATTGGGCAATCATATAAAAATTTTATCTTGCAAAATTTTATTTAAATGTTGCTTTTGAATAGATTTCTAAGAAGGCAATTTTGAGTCCCAAAACAATTTATCTAAATTGCTATTGATGATCAGAGAACCATGGTTCTGTTTCATTATTTTAACAGCTTTTCCAAATTTTCATTAATTCCATTCCAAAGAAAGCATGTGTTAATTTGTTCTTCTATTAATTTTGTTTTTCTTTTTCAACTATTTTGTTTTTGATGTTTTTTGTGGTTGTAATTCATTAATTTACTATAAATATCATCTCAACAGTTCAACATAGGCTACTTTCAAGGCAGATACATCTCTTGAACATGTCCCTGAATTTTTAAGAACTTTTCAATACATTAGAAGCTCTGCCAGGTTGAAGACACTGAGGAAACTGGTAAAGAAATACCTCTGAAACAATACCGCAAGAGGTCAGGGGTTATCCAGTATATTACCAAAACTCTGGTGTCTATTTGATAGCTTGTAACCTTCAATTGAGTGAAACACTATATGATAGGGCAAAACTTTGTCAACAAAAATACATTAAATAGGCTAAATTTCAAAATGCCAGGATCCATTACTCCTGAGGGAAATAAATTTTGGGATTTGATATTATTATTATACACTTTATTCATTAAACATGAAACTTAGTTAACTGAACATTTAAACATGTGTCACATTATTGACTGGCACTGATGGTTGATATTGGTTGCTGCCAGCATTCTAGGTATTTACCAAGTACTGTATCTTCTCAAAATGTATGTTGTTCCAAGTAGCGCAGTTTTTTGCAGTTCTGCTAGTGTTATTGCAGGAAGCTGCAATTTCTTCATTGTACTGTGTAAAATTCTTGGATGTGGTGCCAAGTGCCCCAATGACAATGGATATAACTGTCATATGTTTCATCCATAATCAGGTGGTTTCAATGGCCAGGTCATGATATTTTGTGGTTTTTTCTCTAGTTCTTTTTCTTTGACTCTGGTGTCTCCTGGTACAGCGAAATCAATAAACTGTAAGCTTCAGTTATGGATGACTGTGATATCTGGCATGTTGTGTTCTAAATGGCAATCCGTCTGTATTCGAAAGTCCCACAAGATCCTTACCTTCTCATTTTCGTCAACTTTTGCACTTTGTGCTCCCATGACTTTTCGGATCCAGGTAAGTGGTATTTTTTACACAATGCTCAGTGGATTAGTTTAGCACCTTGGTCATGTTTAGCTTTGTAATTATTTATTTGTAATTATTATTTATTTATTGTTGTTGTTGTTATTATGATTATGATTAACTTTATTCATTAAACATGAAACTCAGTCAACTGAACATTTAAAAATGAATCACAAATATTATTGACTGGCACTGATGTTTGATACGTGTTGCTGCCAGCATCCTAGGTATTGACCAAGTATCTTCTCAAAATGTATGTTGTTCCGAGTAGCGCAGTCTTTTTCAGCTCAGCTACTATTATAAACTTCTATTCATTAAACATAAAAGTCAGTCAACTGAACATTTAAAAATGTATCATAGATATCACTGACTGGCTCTGATGGTTGATACAGATTGCTGCCAGCATCGTATTCATCTTCTTAAAATGTATGTTGTTCCAAATAGCATAGTCTTTTGCAGCTCCACTGGAGCTACAGCAGGAAGCTGCAAATTATTATTATTGTTGTTGTTGTATTTGCTGCTACTGCGGCTGTTGCTGCTGCACTGTTACAATCAGCCACAGTCACATGATCCTCATTTTTTATGTTTCCTCATAGCTTCCCACAAATTGATGTGGAACCCAGAAGGAACTGATATTATTGCTGATGCTCCCACACTCCTTGCCAACTTCCCACTAGCAAAGTCTTTGGTTGTGGGAAGCCTACAAGGAAAAAGTCAATGGAGAAATGATGTAGTCCCTCTGTGATTGTACTGTTCTGCCAGTTATGCACTTCTTTGCTCCCTTCCCACCTTGCAGCAGCCACTTACCTACCTGCTGGGAAGGGTAAGGGTAAGAGGAAGAGGAAGGGGAAGGGAAAATAGAGATGGAGGGAGCTTTCCCACTTTCACTTGTAACTTACAATCTATTTCCATTTAAAATGACCCCAATCCCTAAAACAGCTGTTTTTAGGGACAAAAGAACCTATATGCTTCTTGTCCATTGTCAGTTTCACAAATGTTTACCCATTATTCTGTTATGCTCCATTAACACATTTTTCAGCGTGAATCCTTTTTTTTCCTTTTTTGTCCTATTGAAAAACATATTCAACAATTGTATTTAATTATTTTTTTGTTTGTTTTTGTTATTCTGAAGCCAAGTTGTATATTAGAACATTGGAAAATATTAGAACTGAGAGCTTAAACATTAGTTGGAGTGACACAGATCAGAGTAGTTCACATTGTAAATAACAGATTTGTCCAGTTACCCTCTTTGCAGTAAATTGTACCCAGAGGGGATCAATTTTAAGATGCAAATAGAACAAGAAGGATTAGTTTAGCTAGCCCAATTCTGTCCTGACCCAGGTTATCTCCACCCCGAAGTTAATTGCTGCTCATTAAAAAAAAAAGAGAGAAAAATGTCCCAATCTTTGGATTGAAAGAGATATTTAAAATTATATCTAGTTTGAAGCTCAGCAGATTTTTTTTTAGTGTCCACTTTACCTATCAAGAGTCTATAAGCTCCCTCTTGTACAATCTTTTTATTTTGTAGCTATGCTAATCTCTGACTGTAATAAAGATTTGATTTGATTTGATCTAATTTGATTTATAGGGGTCAGGGAACAAGAGGTATTTTATCTAAGAGAGAAACTCACAACAAATCCAGAAAATCTCTATTAGTGTAGAGAATCCTGATTGTAATATATTAATGAATAGCCATACATTCACGCTGTAATGATGAATCTCAGTCTTGTCTTTGATGTCATTGGGCACAAAGCTCTTACAAAATGTTTGAAGTGTCTGGCTCTGTTATAATGATTTATAATTCTCTTGAACCAAAGCAAAAATTGCTTATAAAAATCATTTTTGAAATAAAAAATGAATTACGACTAGAGGGTCTGGGTTTGTTTCAAAAAGAGATCACCTACAAGGAACAAATTATTTTAAAAGCTGCGGGTTCTAGTGTTTTGAGATAGGCAGTCCACCACTCAGAATTTCAAAGTATTGATAATTAAGATCAGTTTATTGAAATGTCAATCTTGTTAACAAAAAAAATTCTCCACTGCAATATTAATGGCAAATCCCATTCTGTATAACAAATGTGGCCATCATTGCCACCTTTCCTCTCATGACTGTTTCTTTTTCTTTCTTTCTTTTTTTCAAACATTCCCATCCCATCTCACCCCCACCACGAACATTTCCAGGCATGCTTTGAAGTGGCCCTGGTGAACATCTTCATTCCTATCAGTTTCGGAATACTGAGAATACATACTGCCAATCTGTGCTTTCCCTGCAATTGAACAATAACAGTTTGTAAATAATAATAGTAGCACATTTTTTAAAAATGGCATGTGTGCATCACATTGTTGCAAATAAATGATAATAATAATATTTTCTATCAGTCAGTTGCAAAAGGCCACATGGCTTGTATCCACACCTATACTACATTCATGTTGTTGTTAGTTGCAAAGTTCTGTCTGACCCATTGTGACCCAATAGCCAACGTTCCTCCAGGCCTTCCTGCCCTCTACTATCCCTTGGAGTCCATTTAAGCTCACACCAACTGCTTCAGTGACTCTATCCAGCCACCTCATTCTCTGCCGTCCTGTTCTTCTTTTGCTCACAATTGTTCCCAGCATTAGGCTTTTCTCCAGTGAGTCCTTCCTTCTCATTAGGGGGCAGAGGTATTTGAGTTTCATCTTCAGTATTTATGTTAATACTATGTATATCCTATATATTATAATATCCTAGATTCTTTGGACGATCTCAACATGTATTAAGACCAATGCCAGCTAAAGAATGGGCAGCTATAATTTCACATTTTTGTGTAAATAATAATAACAATAATAACAATAATAACAACAACAATAACAATAACAACATGCCAGAATTAACAATTGTCCATAAGAAAGACAAAATAATTCTGGATAGACATGGCAGTACCCGAAGACAGTAAAATAGAAGAAAAGAAAATAGAAGATAACAAAGACCTGCAAATAGAAGCAGAACAATTGTCGCAAAAGAAAGCAAAGGTGGTACCAACAGTAACAAGTACGTTGGGTGCAATCCCAAACAACTGTGGCATTACTGGAACACTATCAGCTTTGGCAAATTCACCATCAGTCAATTGCAAAAGGCAGTTTTACTCAGATTAGTTTGTGAGGATACTTCTTAACACCATAAAACATCTGCCAATCCTCTTTCACAGTTCTTAGTTTTCTCTGTCTGCATTTATCAGCTGTCTACAATAAACAAACAAACAAACATTTACACTGAAATAAAAGAATCTGGCTACCAAGCCATCATCATTCCTCCTTTATTTAAACATTCCACTGAGTATTGTGAAAATGGTGTGATACATTTTATCAGTTTTGCAGTGAAGTGGTTTTTCCACTACCTTTTATCAGGTTGTAGCCTGCACTGAGGGCTGAACTGGGAAAGACGAAGCAATAGCCAATACCTTGAGGAATTGGGATACTCTTTGTGAGAGTGGGCTGCAGTTATCAACTGCCACACCATCAGAATAGCAAAAGTCTCTCATTTCTCTCTATTGCTCCACTTAAAGGAGAAAGAAAAAGAAATTTGGAAACCCAAGCAGCCTAGTGCTTTTGTTGCACTCCTATTCTTCCCATGCCAAAGAGAAGTGGGAAACAGACTGAATACTTGCCAGTTTTATCCCCCTTCTAAAATAAGCCAGCATTCCCTTAAAAAGATGTTAGGTTTGCAGACAGGAGGGAGTAACAGTTCCCTCCAGTGGTGAAATGGACTGCCCACAACATCTGCACAGCTTCACCATTGCAAAAATAAAACAAGAGAAAACAAAAATAAGAAAGATTTTAGGGCTTTTATATGCTGAGCTGATCCAGAAATAAATCAGCTTGGCTGCCAAACTCAGCCAATGTAATGAGATCATAGAGATCCAGAGCTGTTTTGGAATTGGCAAAGCATCTTATATAGAAATGTATTTGGAGTCTTCACACCACTTCTAGATTTCATCTGCCAACTGCAAAGTTAGTAAGTTTTCCCTACAATCATTCACAAAGATTATCACAATGTCCTTTAAGGATGTTTCCAGAGACTTACAAGTTCTCTGACTTCAGACTAGACAATGTAGGATGTAGGCAAGGATTGAGGCTTTTTTATTTATTAAAAGGCTTTTGTTATTTTGTTACATGTACAACTAAAACTCATGTCCCGTGTTGTAGAACAGAATGGGCTCATACTTCCTTTTATGTACATCTCTCCAGTGAACACCTCTTTGCCAGAAAGTGGGCTTTGTCAAAATCAAGCATCTACTAGGTTTCACCACTTCAGCATTTATTTAGTTGCCAAAGTACATTAATATTCTTTTAAAGAATGTTCTTTGTATTTTTTTAAAAAAAGAATTTGGCATATTTCCCCTTTGTTTTCCATTCTCTTGTCTCCTCCTGGATTCAAGAGCTTATTACAAGGAGAAACTTTAAACCTGATTCATGAACTGTCACTGTCCCACACAGAATCACTGAGATTTTCAAAGATAAGGTATATTATTCAGTCTCAGTGGTTCATACTGAATGAAATGTATTCCCTCACACAGGTATACACTCAGATGCTCGCCATGAATTGAAGGCTATCAAGTAAAAGATCAGCACTGTGAGAATATTCTCCAAATAGCTCAGGATTTGGAAGCAGTTAGTTGCTATTTCAGATGTGCCAGAGGCTTTATCATATTACTCCTTGAATAGTTGCTCTACTGTTCTGAAAGGAAAATAAAGGTAGCATTTTGGTCTCCTCAAGTAACTATTAAAATACAAAAATTATCCAAGGTCCCAAAGCAGATAAGGCTTTAGAACAGTCCACCCCAACGCAGTCTACCCCGGACTACAGTTTCCAGAATTCCAAGGAACGATGGCCAATTGATGGCCTCTTGAGGGCATTATATTAAGGAAGACAACATTAGTAGGCAGCAGTTCAAAACGACTAGCTTTTTATTATCAGCCTTGCAATACAACTTACATTTTTTTCTGAAAAACAAAGTTCCTTTGCCTTTGGGATTTTGTTATTAAATTAGGATAATTCAGTTTCACATTTCTTTTCATACCTTTTTCAGATGTAAGGATAGCTTACTAACTTTTACAGCTAAGTGTCACCATTTTAATAGCATATGTTACTCTTAACATCGGAAGGATAATAAGAGGTAATCAGAAACTTTAAAAACAACTGTGTGGGTGTGGGTGTGTGCGCACACACAGAGAGACACGCACACACAGACACACACAAATAGCACAGTCTTATTCTCAATCTTTGTTGCACTCATATTCCATCACAAACAATCCTCTACAGCAGGGGTGACACACTCAAGGCCCAGGGGCAGATCTGGCCCATAGGGTGCTTAGATCTGGCCTGTGGAGCTACCCTGGAAACAGCAAAGGACCAGTCTGTGGTGCCTCTGTCGGCAAAAACAGAGTGGGCAGCCCTCCCTAGCTCCATTTTCACTTGCAGAAGGTTGCGGAAAGCTGTTGCAGCCAAAAATGGAGCTCACAAGAGCTGCAGGCAGCCCTCCCAAGCTCCGTTTTCACTGGCAGAGGCTTGCAGGACACAGTTGCAGCTGAAAATGGAGCTCGGGAGCCCATATTGTCTGACAGAGCACTCAGGCTGCCACAGGCACCTCCAACAGGAGTGACATCAAGCTGCCCATGCCCACCCTGGCCATGCCCACCCTGGTCCTCTGGGGTTAAACACAACCCTGATGTGGCCCTCAATGAAATTGAGTGTGATACCCCTGCTCGATAGTATGTATCTTCAGAAATGGGTTCCTATAAATTCCATAAGATTTACTACCAAATAAGTACTATAAATTTGTTCTTATTAGAATTAAAAATAAGTGTCAAACTTAGGAACAAATTCTCATTTGGGAACGATGCCTTACTTAATTATACAGTACACAAATTACTGAGGGGAAGGGGTGCTGTTGTTGTTTTACTAATGAAAAAAGAATTTGAATCTTTGTATGAGTGTAAGGTTGAGAACATTAAGATTTTACAGCTGACTGCACTGAGCCTCTGAACTCCATGACGCTCATTGTATGCCCAGCTTGAAATCAAGACAGATGTCAAGATTTCTATGTTATTTAAAAAAAAAAAAACAGACTAGTATCACAAATTTTTCAATTCTAAACAAGAAAGATGTGTTTCACAAACCACTGGAGCCCAGGTCCATGTTTCCACTTCAAATCTCAAGTCCCAGTAGTGAGAAAACTCTTTGTCCAGTTTTACACTTCAGTTAAATCACCACTATATCATTTTAGGAAGAACAGTTAGATTTGTACACATTTTCCTCCAAAACTGCCCCTACTTAAGTGATCAATTAACAAAAACTGTATGAGATGAACAACTTACAAAAACACTCTAAGAAACACAGCTACACATGACTATAGAAGTATGATCATCCATGTGACTAGGTGGCACAGGGCAGAGATTTCTCAAGATTTGATATAAACTCCCTACATATCACTTCAGAAGGTTTTTTTTTTCATATATATTAAACAAGCAGAAAAGCAGATTGTTTAGCATTTTATTTGGATTTCTCAAATTTCTATTACTGCAATTTACAATTATGTTCATACTTTGCACAAAGGTGCAATGTGATTTCCTTGTTTTTGTCCTGGGCAGGGGGGCTGTGAACTGTGTGGACCCAGCCACAGTGGTTTGTAAACAACACTGATATGTGTTTATATGTGCGATTTATGCCAATTGCTGTTTTATCAAATGTGATTCTTAATACTTGTCCTGATGACCTGTCCCAATTCCACCAATGTATCTGTGATGAGTTCATGTCTTTGTTTTTCTCTGAACAATAGAGATAACACCCCTGTTCATTTTTGCTGGGCAAATCATGTTTTAGCCTTCTTCTGAGGTTTCAGGTAGGACAATTAGCATAAAGACAAAGTATTGCTACATTATTACCTATTTAGCACCTGATTAAACATTATTTAACCTACTGGCACTAGTCCAATGCATAACTCTTCAGGGATTTTTAAACATTTTTTTTTTGCAAATGTACCATTGTTCAGATGAAGCAGGCATCTGTGCAGCCGTCAATATCTTCCACTATCATTAGGGTAAATTGGTTCCCTGGGCAACGTCCCAGGAACACAGGTGTCCTGATTACAGACATCCTGATTATGTGGAGCTGACAGTAGTCATTCACAAAAGGAACGCAAGCACATTGTTTAACAGTCACCAACAAACATGTCATATAAGTGAGGCCTTCTTAGTAGGGAGATCATTCAACACCATTACTTTATAACCAGCTAACTAAACTGGAGAAAAATGTATTCATATCACCAGCACTTTCTTTACCAATCTTATTTCCCAATAAAATGTTAGGAAATCATTGTTTTGTTCTAAGGAGAGGGAGAACTCATCCAGAAAAAAAAGGGATTACCTGAGCTTTTTAATACCTTTTATAGAATAGAGAGATTCTAAATGAACTGCCATTTTATGGACAGGCAGTAGTTATACAATTTATTCATTTGTTTATTCTGCCTAAGCCCCATTCATATGGTTTTCCAGTCTTGCTTTGCAGGAGACAGATTGTGATCAGGACTTACTTGAGTAGGAATTTAATTAAATCTGTTCTAATTAAAATACATTAAGTGTGTGAGGGATATGACTAGTAAGTGTAGGTGAATTCATCCCACAAATGATCCTTCCATAAGCCTATGGCTATGTAGCATATTCAGCTTACATCACACTATGAGTTGTGTATAGTCATTATAATTTAATGTTCATGACTTGTTTGATTTTATATTTGTTTTATCCATGTGTGTTTTAACCTAGATGCCCCATTGCATGAAATGTACTATGCCAGTCTAAGTCTGCTCTTGTATGTGTGTGTGTATACACACCCACACAGCCACACCCTCCCCCCCCCCCACACACACATCACTCGTCCCCTTCATCAGAGCAAATGGAATGAAGTTCATTATTTGTCAGTTGGTGGTGTTTTTTGCTGTTTGCCTAGTATCGTGCGTGTGGATTGGCTGCCTATCTGGCTGTATACTGCATGTCGTGATTGGTTGTTCAACAGTTCACCTTTGAGCAGGCTTGATGCTTTCCATCTCATGTTTTGTTTGTATGCAAGTCCTTTCTTTCAGTCTTAGCATGTTGTAAATTAAATTCAAGTCAGTGCAGCGATTGATGGTTTCTATTGACACCCAACATTCAAGCACCTCCCTAGCTGTTTTATCAGCAGAAGGGCCTAATATCTTCGCCTTCTGGAATCCAAAAGTGTGCGTGTGTGTGTTTTAATAGATTTTCACAGGTACAGGTATGCAGGTCTAGGTCTGTACGGGTCTTTTCCCGTGTAAGTTTGAGACTATCTTTGCAACATTTTGGCGAGGTCCTACTCACTATCCTCAGGCTGGTGCCTTCTGCTTTGTGCCAGTGCAAGAAGTGTGTGACCGGAGCTGCTGTCTCTCTATAAATACTGGTG
>JAEANM010014162.1:0-14112 GCA_017656035.1 Myanophis thanlyinensis
TATGTATGTATGTATGTATGTATGTATGTCACAAGGAGTGAAATATAGCCAAATCTGGAAGAAGGAGTGGTGGTGAGAAAAATCCAATTGGAGGGCCAGAAAATTATCATTCCTCTTCAGGTTCACATTGATTCTGCACAACTATCCAAAACTACATCTAAACAGCAATTTCTGACAACATGCCAGAACTAACATTCTTCTCTGAAACTATTTCCCTTTTTCCTGGTGATGCCATTCAGGGAAGAACTTGGGGGCAAAGTTTTAAATCCTTGTTTGGAGAACTAAAATACAGCATGGCATGGTTTGTTTTCTGTTGAAGTAAGTGAAGTAATATACATTGTTGCCTAAAAGTACAATTTACACCGTTAAGTCTGGACTTTATAATTAACTAGCAGCATTACTGTTCCAAATCTCTCTCCTGACACCCCTAATTTCTCAGTCCCTCAATTGTCCATCTTCTTTGTTTCTTTGCAAGTTTCTTTGGCATTAAGATGCATGGGGGTTTTCTTGTCCATTTGCTTGGGGAGAAAGAAGAAGAAATGCTGCCAAAGGAAAATGGCCTGTCTTGGCCTGGGGAGAGGAAGGCTGATTACTTTTTTAAATCTAGAGTGATTCTCAAGACTAGAGGTCAAGAATGTCTCATTCTAACCAGTTGGAGGATATTACTGCTGCTGTGTGGTGGCTGCACTAACATTGTTTTATCTTTTTCTTCTGTTCGTTTGCATGGTGTGCGATATCTGCTTCTTTCAATCAGGGACCCTATTTGGTGCATGGGGAGGAGCCTCATGACCCCGAGCATCCTGGCCTCCACAGCTACACAGGGCAGCCAGTGGGACATGGCCAGATCCGTTCAATGGTGCCTCCTTCTCACTTGGCTGCCCGAGGCCTTTCCCGACAAGACACCTTTGATTCAGAGATGCCGGGCAGTCGTGATTCTGCTTATACCGATCC
This sequence comes from Myanophis thanlyinensis, assembly GCA_017656035.1. Taxonomy (NCBI): domain Eukaryota; kingdom Metazoa; phylum Chordata; class Lepidosauria; order Squamata; family Homalopsidae; genus Myanophis; species Myanophis thanlyinensis. Next base: position 952 of record JAEANM010014162.1, read on the forward strand.
AGTGGATTCCTGCATGGACATTGAAACTGACCCTTATGAGGAGCCGGAGCTTCCTTGCCTGAGTCACCACCAGGGCTCCTGGGAGGCTGAAGAACCTGAGCCTCATCACTTCCAGGGCCGCGGTCATCGTCCCCCCCAGTGCCAAAGCTCCCTGGAAGTCGAGGAGCCTGATCGACAAAACCATAACCGGTCTCTGCATGGGCGGGGCAAAGGGCGGGAACGCTACTGCCAGGAAGAGGAAGAGGAGGAGGTGGAAGCTCTAGGTCATAACCAAAACAATGTGGAAGACTGGGGGCGTGATGCTTATATCCATTAAGGCCTCAAGGGCGGATTTTTATCCACCTAGAGAGAAACTTGTTCCCACTCAGACATTTGGGGGTGACAGCTGAGAGCCCCTGAGGGCAGAAGCTGTCCCCAAAAGTTTGGCCTTCAGCCCCACAGGAAGAGCTTGATGGCTGTAGTGTTTGCACCCCCAAAGCCACACCAACATTGACCAGGCCTGTAATTCAATGCCCCTCCTTGTCTGGGGACTACGTCCATTTCCCCTACAGACACACACACACACTTTTGCCATTTGTGCCAACTTCTTTAACATCCTCTCCCTGCCAGCAGCACTGCCTGGGCTTTCCCACAAGATCATGAAGAATCACATTGACCTTAAAATTCTTCCTTATACAGTACTTCAGGGCTGGAAAGGTGGGGACAGAGTCCCTGAGGACAGGGAGAAGATTGGTCTCCGCCAGTGCCTCAAATTACCCCAAATGCTTGGGGAATGGCTGGAGTGGACTGTGACCATAGACTGGCTCTTCTAAAATCCTTCTTTCCTGTCCCCAGCCAAAGCCAAGCAGCTTCTGGAGGAAGACGGCCTCTTTTTCTTTTTCAATTTAAACTGTCATAGATCTCTTCCTTTGCTATCTTATGGTGCTGCAACCAGCCCACCACTGTGTGGGGAAAGGGAGAAAAGGATAATTCTCAATTTTTCTCCCAAGATTTGTCCATTGCCAGACCTTTTCCAGTGCCTAGAAAAGAATTACAACACAAATCACCTTAAATCAGCCTTCTCCATTCTGACAACCTCCAGGCCTGTTGTGATAACTACATAATTCCCAGCCAGCACATCTGGAAGTTATCATGTTGGAGAAGGCTGCCTTAAATGCTTCAGCCCTCCAGTGCCTCTGCTCAGGGCCCTTCTGTTCGTATTTTGCATGCTGAACAGATTCTGATAATACAGAATGCATGCATGTACGTGTGGTATGTGCCATGTGCCTGGCAGAGAGAAAGTCCTTGACATCCCTGTAAATTGTTGTCTGGTTCTTAGTACTGACTTTGGAAAAATTCTTTCCAGCATGTGTGATAGCCTTGAGGTATTAGGCAGATAAAAGGCAGGGCAGGTCTCTCACTCCCCTGAGCCCACAAAGAGGCTATGCTAGCTAGTCTCCTTTGCCTCTGTTGCAAGAGGTGCCTTCTCTTGTGGAAAGCTTGTGTGTTGACCCATCCTGCTATTGCTTCTTTCTTCCTGAGGATTTCCCCCCCCCCTTGGGAAACTAGCTTGTCTTCCTCTTCTGATAATGTGCTAGATAAGTTTCAGGTAAAGCAACAAACATATGGCCTCCAGGACAGAAAAAAACAAAAGTAAGAGGAATTGGGACAGGCCAAGTTGGAGTCTGTTACTATTGATTTACTCATGTGCAGGTCCAGAAACCTACTGAATCGAGGGGAGGAGCAGGGATGATCATCAAGGCAGAACATGTTCACTGTATCCATAGTGGGAGATTTGTAGCTGCTTGCTCCTACCATTATCAGTTATGTTGTGACAGACTCTCTCTTACCCAAACCAATGTTTTAAGAATGTAAATTTTGGGGTCCAAATCTACTTCCTGTCTCTAGTCCCCAGGATCTTCCTTTAAAAGGATTTTAACAGGTAAGAATTGTGACTTCATGGACACATCCATGTGGTTTACTTGGCAACAATATGGAGGTAATTTATTATTGTTGCCCTCTAAGTAGTTTTAATCAACTTTGCTTAACTTTTCTTGAAATCAGCTAGATTCTGTACTTACTTACACTTAAAAGGATTGATCTTTACTAAGATTTATTGTGGCATGGAACTGTAAGCAACCATTGTTATTTTTAAATAACACAGAGATCTCAGGAGTTTCCCTTCCCTCCTCTATAGTTATTTCAGGCTTCTATGTGAGCTTAGGAAAAAAAAAGGTGCCGCTGCTTTATGTGTCATGTTAATTTTGGATTAATAGATTCATTAAGACTTGGATGGAAGCCTGGAAAAAAGGGAGGCTAATGTATAGTGGACAAGTGCTGTGCTTACTCTCCTGTGAGTACCAAAAGCACTTTCATATCATTTCTGAAAACAACTATACTTGTTTATAAACAACAAGTACACTACTATACTTGTTTATAAATTATATGCCCCAGGCTCTATTATAATAGTGTGTGTAGAAATATTCAAGAAAGGAAGATACTGGAAACTTGGTTGTATTTGGAGGGAGAAATAATAAAAAAAAAATGGGCTGACATTAGATCCTTGGATTTGGGCAAACTTCTTCAATGTGGTGCCAAAGACTAGGGATTCAGGGAGTCATAACTCAAAATAGCTTAAAGTCTCCAAATCAAGAAGGATTGGTATCTTTCTTTGATAAAGCTGGTAAGATTTTGGCATATTCAACTAGTAGGAAAAAAGGAGGACATTGTGGCATATAAATCCAGCCTACCTATTAATCTACCAAGAAAGTATAAGGAATTGAAATGAAACTACTGCAAGGCATAGGAATAACTATTAACCAGAAAGAAATACAGGTTGGTGAAATGAGGCACAATTTTTTGGGATTCATGACATCTTGCAATGATTGGCTGTGGCTGATCCGGATAAGTTTTGACCTGACAGTTAATGGCAGAATGATTGACTTGATATCTTTTTTATCCTTTTTGCTGTAGGGAAAAGGAAAGAAAAGAAAACAGATAATCGCCCCAGAGCTTAGCTATTGGTTTGCCCCAATTATGTAATTCTTCCGCACCTACCCTTGAAACTGAAGTTCTCATTGTTTTATTGGTATCTTTGATTCCTTATTTTAAGCTGCTGCCTTTTATTCCAGAGCTTTGCACACCCACAGCACTTTAATGGATAATCTTTCTATTAGACATCACAACTACATATATTGCTTTAATTTGTCTGCTCTGCTAACTTCAACTTCAGCAGTCCCGGACTTCTTGTGTCCAATTGATTAAATGACAATAGAGATAGGAACAAGCTATTTTGAGTTCTGTAAATCCAAATTAGATTTAGGATCTTCCCTTCTTGCCATGCCTACAAAGTTCTTGATATTAAACACAATAAAAGATCTATTACTCTACCTACATGTTCAAGTTTGTTCTGAGATGGGTTTCAGTTTTTTCTGCTGCTTCAATTGAGATAAAAAGTTGCAGATTCATAAACTCTCTACCAACAAGTTAACTGTTTAGCTGAGTTTGTTTCTCTGCAATAGACAAAAAGGTTACAAATGAGATTTGAACAAGAAGAATATATCAAACGATAAGATTATTTTAAGAGAGTGTATTTTATATTATTTATTGTAGTGTTTCTCGAGATAAAATTACTTGGCCAAATTTCTAATGAATGATTTCACCAAAAGACAAACAGGAGTTTGGGGAGTGGGGAAGTGGTGGTGGTGGTAAAGATATTTTTAAGGATATGCTGTTGAAGATTAAGATTGATCATCTTCATCCCACCTATTTGTACCTCTTGGTTTTAGTCTCCTCTTCGGGTTGATTTGTTGCTTAATTTGAGTGGGGAGCAAAAGAGAAAGGTTATTATCAATAGAATATAAATTTTATTTAAATTTTTGCCTCATCATTATACAACTGGTTCTTCAATGCTTCAATAATCCAGACCCCATCATTATAATGGGAATAAAACTATTTTCTAAAATGCTATCTCTTTGAAATGTTTATTGTGTTCAGTGAAGAACAATGAAAAATACCATATCCCCAAATAATAAATATTAAAGGGAGGAATACTGAGATGCTGCTTACATAAAATTTCATAAAAAGAAAACCTTGCATCTAAAAATGTGGAAATTTGGATGTAATTAGGAACCTAAAGCTTCTATAATCCAGATGGATTCATTTGTAATAAGAATTTGTCCTCTGCATACTGGTCTTCAGGAACTTTGTGAACAAGGTGGGTACACACATTCCACCCAAAACATGACCGGCAAAGCAGTGCTATGAAAAGAGACCTCTCCCAGAGAGCTAATTTAATGTGCTTTCTTCTACTAAAATAAAAGTAGGCCAGCATACAGTAATCTACCCTGTCTTGACAGCTGATTTCTGTTATCCTTCAGTAAAGAGGTCAGAAGGTGATGTCTTTATTGTGTAGTGCAGAGGTGCCAAACTCATAATGTCACCAGATCATTATATGATGTATCAGGACTCCCTCCCCCCCCCCCCCACTTTGCTAAACTGGGCAGGGCCATGGCCAGCATGTGATGACTCCAGCCCATGGGCCACGAGTTCAACAGCCCTGGTGTAGTGTATTGATGCAGGAGGCTGCATTGCAGGGATCCCACTTCCACTTGCTAATCGGGAAAAGCATCCAGCTACTGCCTTTCTTAATATGGTAGGGTGAGGTTGGGAGATTGGAGCCTGTAAATCCAGGACCTGGCACCTTTCTTTCTGCAGAAACTCTCAGAGTTACATTGACAGTTTAACAAGCAGACTGAAAATAAATGTCTTGTCTTGCAGTGCTGTCACTTCAGCTAATTTTGAGCTCATATCTAGTGCTATTCTGGGACAGTGTTAGATACATCTCCCAAAACAAAAAGGTTGATAGGTAAAATTGGTATAGTACAGGGGTGGTGGCAGAAGGAAATTTCCAGCTGAGCTCCATTTCACCTCCACCAGACAGATTGCCACATAGATTAAGAGAAAAATCACTATCAGTGTCCATTGCTGCACCCAACTAGAATGATTGTGGAGGATCTTATTGTCCATCTTTATATTGATTTTGCTACTGCTGTTGCATTCCTGTTTTTAAAGAGAATTTTTTTTTAAAGAGCACTTCAGCATGTCTCCAAATTTAATGGACATACATATTGGAAGTGGTCCAAGAGCTGAGAACATGTTTTATAGGGATTTTATAAAATCCAACTTGAGCTTCACCAGAGAGGAATTGTGCTAGCAGCTACCTGTGGAAACTGGGTGGCATGCCAGTTGAACAGTACAAACCAAAATGTTCAGGATGGACAGCAAGGAGGTGATCTACATAAGGGATTGCATCCCAACCCAACTATGTTTTTTTCACCATGATTTTTGAATAAGCTTCAATGGGGTTCATATAACATGATATGCAATGCACCACTATTTACACATTATTATGGTTGGGCTCAATAAACCAAAACTAAATAAGCCACATTATATTTTAACCGAATGAATGAATTTGCCACAGAGATTTTTCTGGGTTGTCCAATTTATTAGGATTACAACAACAATAAGAACAACAACACTGCCACCATCAAGAACCAAAGAGAATTTGAAGTTATGGATCTCTCTCTTCAATTCCCCAACTTCTCCTGGTAGTGGAGAGGTGGCAAGGAAGATTCCGCCTGCTTTTCTGTGTTTTCATAGCCATTTTTTTCTACACTGAATAAATATGGACATGGAAATATGGATAAGAGGAAGCAGATTGGATATCATTGGATTGGAAGCTGCTCAGAGTTGGTTGGAAAACTGGCAAATATATAAAAATATAAAGAAACAAACAAACAACATTTCCTATATCAGAGCTTTTTTAATAGTGGGACAGAGAACCTCCTCTCCTTACGACCACAATAAAGCCCAAATTTTATGTTGTTAATTGAGACATTGTTAAGTTGCCCCATTTTACAACCTACCTTGCCAGAGTTAAGTGAATCATTACAGTTGATAAATTAGTAACCCAGTTGTTAACTGAATCTGACTTCCCCTTTGACTTTGCTTGTCAGAAAATTGCAAATGGTGATCACATTACCTTGAGACACAGCAATGGTTCATAAGTATGAAACAGTTGCCAAGCATCTCAATTTTGATGACATGATCATGGAGATGCTGCAAAAGTTGTAACTGAAAAAGTCATAAGTCACTTTTTTCAGTGCCATGGTAACTTTGAACTGTCACTAAACGAACTATTGTGAGGACTACCTATAATTATATGTAAATTTTCCCTATTAAATGCTAATTTAGATCACATATATTTATATTTTTTAAAAGACCAAAAGATACAGCTGATATATGTGTTTTACATTGGCATTGTTGTATTTTATCATTAGGTTATTCTTTGTTTAATAAAATACATTTTTACATGGTTTTTCCATGTCAGGAAATTTTTCGCATTGCAAAGACAAGCTTGTCTTATACAAGACAAATGTGCACAAAGGAAAGAATATGCTATATTTTCTCTATTTTTTAAAATATATATTTCATTATCTCCCTTTTTTCATTTATTGTCAAATTGCCATCCTTAATTTCCCTGAATAATTTCCAGCCATCATCCCAAGAAAAGTCAGGTTTTTTCATATCACAGTCTTTTAAACTCAAGATTCACAACTGAGCTGTTTATAGAAATCTTCTGCTAGCAAGTTTAGTATTCAGAATCATGAGCAGGATACCTCTTCACATATAGATTTGAGCTCCACTTAGTGTTCCCTATTAAGTATTGCAGCTCTACTCTAGTGGATTGTTTATTTTTATTTAGTGTAAAAATCTTCTCTGTGTAGATTTCAGGGTACATAAAAACGCACATTCCCGAGTCAAAAGATTTCCCGCAATTTAAAACTTCCTGTTGGGATATGCTTCATGGTGAGAAAAAATGCTGGAAAAGAAGCAAGGAGGAAACATAGAAGGGTTACAAATGGAAATTAACAATGTCTGTTGTTGGATGTCTCATTCTGTAAATTCAGTGAATGTAATGATATGTGAGAAGGATCTTGGGAGACAGGAAAACCAACATGGACCCCAAGATGGTGCCCGGTGAGGTAGGCAGCCATCGTAACTGCTCCAACCCTTTTTAAATTTGTTTTAGTTTTTTTTCCCTAACCAAATAATTTAATCATAATTTAAGTAACTTTTAAACAACCCTTAAGCAACACCTAAGCAACTGCTAAGAAACCGTTAAGCAATCTAAAACTGCCAAGGCGTAGCCTGGGAGGAGAACAAAGGACAGAGCTAGAGCTAGAGAAGATGGCGCCAGGATAACAGGCTCAGGAGACCGGGCCAGGCTGGACAGTGGAGGCAGAGGCCTTGAGGAGAGGAGGAGGCCTTGAAAAGCCACTGAGATGTGGAGGCTTCAGAAGACCACTGAGGGGGGGAACCCGAGGGGTCACTGGGGCAAAGGCTGTGAGAGACCGCTGAGGTGTCCCTAGGCGGCATCAGGAGAAGGTTCGCCACAGGCAGCAGCACCTGGAGTGGCTGAGGAGGAGATCCACAGCGACGCTGAGGTGAAGGCAGTAGCCTCGAAAACAGCTGAGGACTGAGAAGGCTGAGACCTGCTGTGGAGACCTGGGACAGCAGCACCAGATGGACACTGGTTGTAACAGCAGATATTGTGTTTCATCTCTGTTCCTTCTCCTTCTCTCTCTACTTGTGTTCACTTCCCTCTAACTGCTCCCTATCCTTATCCATATCCTTCCTACAGACTATTCCCCTTTCTTCAATTTTGCAGTTGCATAAGCATGTGACTCACTGTATGTCATATATGTGTCATGTATGTGACAAATAAAACTTGAACTTGAATGTAAAATATGTATTATCCCACAGAAGGAAGGATGTTGTGAGAAATGTTTCAGAAGGGATCTTCCCTAGTTTTACAGGGAATACAAGGAATGGGGAGGGGAGGAGAAAAATATTTTCAGTTTTGCTGGTTTCTCTTAATGTAGCCTTATAATAAAGGTAGCACTAAGTGTTCCTGAGCGTGTTTGTTGTTGGGACTGCCTCAAAGGGATAACAATGAATGAGGCAGAAAGAGAAAGGACCTGTTCTCCATACAACCTTCTCTGCCACCCCTTCCCCCAATTTCCCAGGCAATTGCTTTTGCTTCAATAATTACACTAGTAAAATGTTTTGTTTTTAATTCCACAGATCTGCAAGCAGTTTTAGGATACATATAATCAGTTCTGAATCCTCTTTCTCCAAAACCATTTAGCTCTAAAATCTGAGGATTGTTTGGCTACCTGCAATGTTGGATTTACCTATAAGGGATTGTAGTCACAGAGCTGCTTATAAGGGCAATAAATCAAAAGGAAGCTTACTGCACTTTTCCATCTAACAGGTTTTATTCAAAGACATAACATTATCTCATTCAAATAAATTACAGGTCAAGGCTTCAGATTATGAGGGCACTCGCCAAACAAAGAACAACTAACTTTCATTTTTTACATCATTTAGAAGTATTTCTAATTTGCTTCTGATTATTGAAAGATAATGGCTGCCCTTTAAGTATTAGTTTAAATATTTTGTTATTTTTGCTTGACTTCTCTTTTTTCATACAAAATCATACAAAAAGCCAGTATTCCTCCTCTTTCTCAGAAATAACTTGAATATAATAACTTCTGATGGATGAAGAAAATCTGGGATTTGATCCTTCAGCTGGGATGAACGATACTCTAGAAAGACTAGAGATAGAAAACTAGAGATGGATAGAAAACTAAATGGATGGATGCATGGAGTGTGGCATAATAAGCAAAGGCTGTGCTAGTGAATTATACTCTTGCTTTTCATCTTGGAATGGTAAGTATAGTCCCCAGAGCACCAGTAGGGTCATCATTCACCAATATTATAACATTTTTGCATTGTTTGAATTTTTTTTTTGCACATATGCTTTTGAAATTGGTATTTATTTCTGGAACTGCAGATTTTGAATCTGGTCGTGCATCCAATGAAAAAGACTTAATGTGCTATTTTGGTCATACTGATAATTGAGCATTCTGGACAGCAGATTATCAAAAGAAATCATGAGCTTGTGTATCCTGAACTGTCATTTTTTTTCCAGTTAGTAAACTTAGGATACAGATAATAGCTTTCCTGCCCTGAAACCTCAATATCTAAAAGCTAATCAAGGAGTGATTCACATGGTTCATGGAGTTAAGAGAGCACTGAATGAAAATGAAGAACGAACTTGTCCAAATACACATTAAGGCCACAAAGTGCTCTTATTCCAGAATGGTGCCTTAGGGTCATTTAGACTCTCCTAGGAAAGGGAAACTCAGAGGCCATAATGAGGAATTTTCTGGGCATCTGAGGATAAAATCACTCGGATCTGTTCCCAGTTGTAAACCAAGTATGGTGCAAATTCTGTTGTGTGTAGCTTTTTTGCCAGCCATCAACACCCCAATCTACACCTAAAATCAACATACATCAGACACCATATAAATACTACACAGAGAATAATCCAAAGCATACAGAGAAGTTCCCTGAGGATGGGCTCCAGCATGAGCCCCAATTTTTTGCTGGGTATCTTCAGTTTCAGATACTTCGTTGACAAGTACACTCACTCTCCCACTCTAAATGGAGTTTGATCAATCCAATGCTTGTCAGCTTGTTTTTTATATGTCTCAGCTGATTTCTTGAGGGCAACTTTAGTTTTTTAGTTTTTTTCCTAACCCTCCCTCAATGAGTCCATCCACTCTTGCAAGGACATAGAAAAAGGGGGTTCTTGAGGCAGCTCCAGCATGGGGTCAAAGTCCACCTGGCTGGTCACTTGGAACAATGTTAGCCTCATGCTGCTGTGCATGGTGTTATTGTAAGCAACCTCTGCAAATGGTAACAGGTCCAACCAGTTATTCTGCTGATAGTCCATGTATTATTTTAAATATTGCTCCAACATGGTGTTTGTGCATTCGGAAGCCCCATTCGTAGCTGGATGAAACACTGAGCTAAGTCCTTGGGCCGATCCTATTGACTTCAAAAACTGCCTCCAAACTCCTTGGTTGGAAATCACTTGTTTTGGAGCTCCATGCAGCCAGTAGATGTGCTGGATAAACATCTTAGCAAGCTTCTTCACAGATGGGAGACCGGGGCATGCCACAAAATGTACTTGCTTGGGAAACAGGTCAATCACAGTGCAAATGACCATTTTTCCCTTCACTTGAGGGAAGGTCTACAATGAAGTCCATTGCAATCTCCTCTCATGGTACAACAGGTTTCGGCCACTGTTTGTAGAAGGCCAGGAGGTTTTCTGGGCCTGCCTTTCATTGTGGCACAGACAATGCAGTTTTTATGTAGTCTTCTACCTTAGGCTTGAGGTATGGCCACCAAAATTGCCTCCGCACCAGGTGGAAGGTCTTAAAGAAGCTGAAGTGACCAACTGATTTTGTGTCATGGCACTGCTCTGGGACTTTCATGCGTAGGCTGGTCAGGATGTAGATTTTGGTGCCTTTCCAGATGAGGCCATCCTGAACTGTTAGGGAATCTCAGTTGTCAATGAACCAGGGGTATGTTGCCAAAGTGGTGATGTTCTTGGTCAGTGGGTGTGGGCCACTTGGAGCATGATGGCAACTCTGGGCCCTCATAGTTACCTGGGCAGCCGGCTGTGAAGGGGATAGCACCACCTGAACAATCTCTTCCCTTTTGTTATTGAACTGTGGCTTCCAGGACAATGCATCAGTGAGGATATTCTTTCCCCCAGGGATGTGTTTCAGTTCAAAATCAAATCATTTGAAATATTGTGGCCATCGCACTTGTTTGGGAGACAGCTTCCTTGGGTTTCTCAGTGCTTCCAGGTTCTTGTGATCAGTCCAAACCTGGAATGGCACTTTGCTACCTTCGAGGAAGTGTCTCCAAGAGAGCAGTGCCCAGCAGATGGTGTATGCTTCTTTCTTCCACACTGTCCATCTCGGTTCCCTGTTGGGCAGCTTCTTGCTAACATAAGTGCAGGGTTGGAGCTGGCCTTGGGTGTTCTCCTGGAGAAGTACAGCAGCTATGGCAATATCACTGGCATCTTTTTGGACCATGAATGGCCTCTTGGGGTGAACCCCAGCCTCTGGGGCAATTGGCAGCCCCAGATTGGCCATTGCTCCTCCAGACGGAGTTGGCTCTTCTTCGGTGCTTGACCAAATTAGCTGCACTTTAGGTTGAGCCCCTTGTAGAAGTTTGGGCATCTTCATCTTCAGGTGAACCTGCTGCAGCATTTTTCTCTTCCATCTTCCTTGAGCTCTTGCACAATACAAGGATTCGGGAGAGCTCCCAGGGATGAAGACACCAGCCATCGATATCAACTGATTTTTCTTTTTGTGGTATTCAGGATAATGTCAGGGTTCCACACAACATCAGCAATGCAATCAGAACTCCAAAGAAACAAAGGTCCTTAGAATAAGATTTTATTGAAGACATTGTACTGTTACGGTCTGGAGAAATACCGCATCTAAAATTCCCAGGCTTTCTCAAGTAAAGTGAAAATTCCATCCCACTAATTATCACATGTTAATTTCTCACCAACTCCTTCAAAGAAAGTTCCAATGTTCATATCAGGCCCTTCTCTAGCAGCTGTCCACAATCCAAGGAAGATTCTCGTAAGAAATATTTTAGAAAGAATGCAGAATAGATAACAGCCTCTGAGTTGGTTCTATCAACCTCCACTCCAACTCATTGGCCTTGCTAAAAATGTGTCAAAGCTAAAAGGTCTATTGTAATAATTGCAAAAGCACCAACTAATAAATTTTCATCACAAAATTCTCCTTTTAAGCTTGACACCTGGATATATGGGATCCAAATGGCATTAGTTTAGTCATGAACAATCACTGGTGGGAGCAGTATAGAAGTGGTGCATCAATCCTTCACTTCTTGATATGTTGCCAGCTTTCAATACTATTGACCAAGGTATCATTTTGTGCCAATTGGGTGTAGGTGGCACAATTTCATGCTTGTTCACTTCCTTCCCCCAAGGCTGGTCCCAAACTGTGTTAGTAGGAAGTGAGATATCCAGCTCACTGTCGCTGCTTTGTAGAGTGTCATGGGGTTTTGTTCTCTCTCTGCTCCTTTTTCAAATGTATATTAAACTGCTGGATGAGCTCATCCATCATCACGGGATGAGGTATCCCCAGTACGCTGAGCATACCCAATTACATATTTCCATCCTGGATAAAATGAGTGATACTATATGTTCTTTCACAATGCCTGGGGGCCTGGATGAGGAACAATAGACTTCAGTTGGTTTACCAGGACAACCCTGATAAAATGGTATGGCTGTGACTTCTCTATGTCCAGGAGTTATCATCTTTGATCTTCAATAGGATGATACTACCTCAGGCAGATGTAATGTGTAATCTATGGTTCTCTTGGAATCATGGCTCCTACCCAAAAAGCAGGTGGCAACTTTGGTTAGCTCAACTCTGTGTTGTGCACCAGTTATGCCTTTTCCCGGATAAGGAGGGTCTTCACTTCGTCACTCATGCCCTGGTCATCTCCCATTTGGATTTCTGCAATGCACTCTACATTGAAAAATATTTGGAAGCTTCATTTGGTACAGAATGTAGCCACATGAGCTATACTGGCTACCCAAAAAAGGGCACATGTAACACCATTGCTCAGCAAATTACGTAGGGTGCCTGTTTGTTTCTGGGTCCAAGTCTGGTTGTGATCTATAAAGCTCTACATGGCATGGAGGAAGGTTACCTATGGGACTGGCTTCATTCCATTACATCAGCCAGTCCCATCCAGTCAGGCAGGGAAGGTATATTGTGGATCCTGTCAGTTAAAGAACTCTCACTAGCAGGATGTAGGAAGAAAGTTTTTTCTCTTGTTGCTCCTGTGCTACAGACTATTCTTTCTCTGGAGGTGAGGCAGCCCCTCCACTCTCTCCTGGCCTCCCAAAAAGGAGTTAAGACATAATTTTGCAGCCTTGTGTGGGGAGCCCAAGAGTGGGCTGCAGGGCTGGGTGGTTGCAGGGCTGGGTGGTGCCCTAAGAGCTTTCCCTTCACCTTTTTTTTATTAATTATTTTTATTTTGAGTATATATAAACATTACATACCTTCAATACAATTTGATTTCTCGATGTTAATTTTGATATCAAATGATAATGTTGATTGACAGTTTTGATAACCCCACAATAGTCGCTCACATCATTCTAATAACTTTATACATACTACAATTTTCTTTCCAATTCTTTCCTTTCATCAA
>JAEANM010014163.1:0-14112 GCA_017656035.1 Myanophis thanlyinensis
TGTGTGTGTTTTTTTCTATGGAGATATTTGGTTACCTTAATCTTTTCCCAGTTTAACAACAGTGCCTCTTGAATATAATGCCTTCTAAAATATCCCTGTGTTTTAGTTTCCTTATACCAGAGGAAGGCATGCCATCCCAATGTCCTTCTAAAGTCAATAATCTGCTATTCCTTAACATTATCCATTCTTTTGCCCACATCAAATTTGTCACCTGGTAGTATAATTCCCAATTGGGCAAAGCAAATCCTCCTCTTATTCTTGTACCTTGAAACAAAATTTCTGGTAAAGAGAGAGAAGGCAGTTTAGCTCTATATATCAACAGCTGGTTTCAGGATATAACTTTAATATATAAATTATGTGATGAAAACTTAGAATCTTTACTCATCAGCTGTAAACCATTTTATTCTCCACAAGAGTTCTCCTCATTTCTCCTAATTGCTGTGTATGTTCCTCCACAAACTTGTGTAAACAAGGCATTATGAACTCTAGCTGACCAGATTATGGAGGCTGATGCCAAATACTCAGGTTCACTTTCAATTATTCTAGGACATTTCAATAAAGGAAATTTAAGGAAAGAACTACCAAAATATTTTCAGCATGTCAATTGTCCCACTAGAGGCAAGAACACTTTAGACCATTGCTACACAATACTAAAAGATGCCTATTAGTCTTTACTACAAGCAGTGTGGGACACTCTGATCATTGTATGATTCACCTTGTACTAGTTTACAGACAAAGACTTAAAACCAGGAAACCATCAATTAAATCAGTGACGACTTGGACTGAGAAGGCAAAGCTAAATCTACAGGCTTGCCTTGACTGCACTGATTGGAATGTATTTGAAGACACCTCTGCAGACTTGATGAACTCACAGATACTGTATTTTTCTTTTTTTATCAAAATTTATATATCGCCCCCTCTCCCAAGGGACTCCATATGTCAGCTTCTGTGAAGACCTATGTGTACCAACCAGGAACGTGTGAATATACAGTAATAATTTAAACCTTGGTTCACAGCTAAACTTAAGCAGCTACGGTGTTCCAAAGAGGAAGCCTACAGAAAAGGTGATAGAATGCTGTACAATCAGGCCATAAACATATTAACAAGGGAGATCAGAGCAGCAAAAAGAAGCTACTCTGAAAAGTAAGGAATCAGTTCTCAACAAATGAACCAGCAAGCATGTGGAAAACTCTTTAAAATATCACCAGTTATGGCAAACCTCCTTCCCAGTCTGAAGGAAATCAACAACTACCAGATGACCTGAATTGTTTTACTGCAGGTTTGAGAGGAAACCACCCACAGCCACTTATCTTCACAACCCCCATCTCAGACACACTATCAACAGTCAAGCCTCCTTCAACTGACCCCATCCCATTGGACTCACAACCTCTGGTGATCACAGAAAAGGAAATGCTAGATCTATTTCACAGACAAAAAGCCAGGAAAAGCACCAGGCCAAGACAAGATAACTCATTCTTGAATAAAAGTCTGTGCTGACCAATTGGCCCCCATCTTCACCCGAATCTTCAACAAATCACTAGAGATGTGCCATGTTCTTTCTTGCTTCAAACATTCTACTAGCATCCCAGTGTCAAATAAGCCTTCCATTAAGGAACTGAATAACTACAGACCAGTTGCTCTAATATCTGTAGTTATGAAAATCTTTGAAATACTAGTGCTGACCCACCTGAAAACCATCACAGATCCATTGTTAGATCCTTTGCAATTTGCATACTGAGCAAATAGATCAACAGATGATCCTGTTAACATAGCTCTGCACTACATCATACAACATCTTGAATCTCCGAAGACCTACGCAAGGGTTCTCTTTGTAGACTTTAGTTCAGCATTCAACACCGTCATTCCAGACATTCTTCTAACAAAACTAAACCAGCTATCTGTACCTGAACACACCTGTCAGTGGATCATAAACTTCCTAACAGTCAGGAAGCAGCAGGTGAAGCTAAACAGAATCACATCAGATACCTGTAAAATTAACACAGGGGCCCCACAAGTCTGTGTGCTCTCTCCACTTCTATTCTCTCTATATACTAATGACCGCACCTCAAAATAGCTATCTGTTAAAGTATTGAAGTGTGCAGAGGATACAACAGTGATTGGTCTCATTTGAGACACTGATGAATCCATATATAGACGGGAGGTTGAACAACTAGCCTCGTGATGCGACCGGAACAATCTGGAACTGAACACACTCAAAACTGAAGAAATGGTGGTAGATTTTAGGAGAAACCCTCCCATATTACCACCTTTCACAATATTAGACAACACAGTATCGACAGTAGAATCCTTCAAATTTCTAGGTTCTATTATATTACAAGACCTAAAATGGTCACCTAATATCAAAAACATCATCAAAAAAGCACAACAAAGAATGTTCATTCTGTGCCAACTCAGAAAGCTTAAACTGCCCAAGGAGCTGCTGATCCAGTTCTACAGAGGAATTATTGAGTCGTCATCTGCACCTCTATAACTGTTTGATTTGGTTCTGCATCCCCACAAGACAGACACACTACAGAGGGTAATCAGAACTGCAGAAAAAACAATTACTACCAACCTGCCTTCCATCAAGGACCTATATACTGCATGAGTCAAAAAGAGGACTGGGAAAATATTTAAGGATCAGTCACATCCTGGACATAAATTGTTTCAATTCCTACCCTTAAAACAACGCTATAAGGCACTGCACACAAGAACAGCTTTTTCCCGAACGCCATCACTCTGCTAAACAAATAATTCCCCCAACACTGTCTAACTATTTATTAAGTCTGCATTACTATTATTCTCATCATTACATCACCCACCCCACTATGATTATAACTTGTTGCTTGTATCCTTACAATTTATATTGATTATTGTCTCCTAGTATGATTTGACTGCTTATTTGTATCCCATGACTATCATTAAGTGTTGTATCTTATGATTCCTGCCATATGTACCATTTCCTTTAATGTACACTGAGAGCACATGCACCGAAGATAAATTCCTTGTGTGTCCAATCACACTTGGCCAATAAAGAATTCTATTTTATTCTATTTTTAAAAATATTTCCCTTACATTAATGTTTAAATTAGATCCCTGATAATCTTCAACTATATTGAGACTGAACAGTTTGAAACTATGAAAGTTTAGTCTCATGCATATATAATGCTACCAAAATAAGGAAAATCAATTTTAAATATCAAGTATCAATTTACATGTACCAATAAAGGAGGCTATTTATAGCTCAGGGTTGTAATGAGTCGTCCTTGATACTCCCTGAGCTTGGTTGTTTTCTTGCAGGCATTTCATTAACTAAACCAGGTAACATCATCAGTGTTAGTGGACAAGGAGGTTTCAGTTTAGCTTTGTTTTACTTGATTAATCACAATGGCATTGTACATAATAAATTTTGGAGAACTTAATTTAGTTCACTGGGAGGTTTTCAATTCCACCTTGATAGCTTCTTCTATTACAGAATGGAGAGTTTGCCTTCAACTGCCTTATTTCTGTAGGTGTTTAAGTCAATAGGCTACTTACTGGGAGATCATGAATTCTAGTCCTGCCTGGGACCCAAAGCTAGCTGGGTAGTCTTGGGCCAGTCATGCTTGCTCAGATCTAAGAAGGAGGCAATATCCAATCACTTCCAAAATCTTGCCAAGAATACTTGTCCAGGCAGTCATCAGGAATCAATACTGACTTGAAAGCACCAGGACGGGATCGGGGGAGTGGAGGATTAAGTAGAGTGACTAGAAGTCTTTTAATGTATTCTTTTTACTGATCAATAAGGATCAAAGTCATTGACTTTATTAAAATAGAACTTTTTTCCCAAAGTTAAATAGAATCGACACACAAATGATCATAGTTACATAGCTGATTGGTAATTCTAGTTAATATCTATGGAGACACTGAAATGAGGATCTTCTTTTTTTAAATGTTTTTGTTCATATCACCTTCATTCCCAAAGCTTGTCAACAAATAAATCACTGAAAAGGGAAATCTGTCTATACAATCCCCAACCAGTTTCCCAATATTGACATACTCAAATTCATATATTTCAATTTCACTGGGCTACATCGTGAAATGCAGAGCAATTCTCATTCGTTCACCTAAGAATAAAGTTTAAACCCTGCTGAACACAAGGTTTTTTTTCCCTTGAACAAATATGCACAGCACTGTGTTGTTAGTGACTCATCCCACTGTGATCACTGAGCTTGACACCAAGAACAGTGCCTGGTGACTCTCCCATGTGGGCCAGTTATCTATGAACAGATACAGAAACTAAGACATTAGTGGTGTCTGAAATTATTTCAGATGTTTCTAGTTGAGTACATATTTTGAGATGAAAGAGATTCATTTTCTTCTGTTTTCAGAGGGAGGTTTTAAGAACAAGAGGTCTTAATAAGAATGGTTTGTAACAAAGCCATATACTTTTCTTTTAGTTTCTGCATATAATGTTCTACTACAGAGATATTAGTGATATAGGCAATGGAAAATAGTCATTGGAAAAGACCCTGATGTTGGGAAAGATTGAAGGAAAAGGAGAAAGGGATGGCAGAGGATGAGATGGTGAGATAGTATCATCAACACAATAGGCATGAGTCGGGGTAAACTCGGGAAGACAGTGGAACAGGGGGGGGGGGAGGTGGCATGCTATGATCCATGGGGTCATGAAGAGTCAGACATAACTTAGCGACTGAACAATAAAGACAGTGTTGGAGGAGAATAAATTGTAAACATGGCTGAGTGTCATGAAATATCTAAGTTATGATCAGTTTCAAAAGGATGGTTTGTTTCAATGCAGACTTGTGCAAAGAACCCCTTCAAAACTGTAGTGTGAAGCAAGTCAGTTTCCCTGCTTTTAAAAGCCAAGGCAAGTGCCCCATTCAAATCTCATCGGGCACATACTCAGAAGTGTCTTCTAATCTTTTTGGTGAAGCCAAGTGCAGCCACTATGCATACCCTGGCAGAGATGCATTATGAAGCAAGTTGTGCCTTTCCAGCCTATCTCCCAAATAGCCTGCCTTATCACTACATTTCAGTGCTTGGAAACTTAAGCAAAACAGTGCAAGATATGAGCCCAATAAGGCCAGCATCATAGAGAGGGATTCTCTTGGGCAGGGGTGTTAAACTTGATTTCATTGAGGGCCACATCAGTTTGACCCCGGGGGCGGGGGTGGGTGTGGCCAGGGTAGGCATGGCCTGCTTGACATCACTCATGTTGGGGGTGCCTGGGGTAGCCTGAGCACTCTGACAGTGAAAACAGACTCCTGAGCACCATTTTTGGCTGCCATGGCCTCCTGCAATTCTCTGCCAGTGAAAACAGTTCAACAGGGCCACACAGCCCTCCCGAGCTCCAATTTCACTAGCAGAAGGTTACAGAAAGCCATGGCAGCCAAAAACAGAGCTCGGGAGGCCATTTTCGCTGGCAGAAGCTCTGCGGGCCAGTCCTTCGCTGTTTCCAGGGTGGTCCCAGGGACCAGATCTAAGTATCCTGTGGGCCGGATCCAGCCCCCAGGCCTTGAGTTTGACACCCTTGGTCCTGGGGGATAATTAGAAGATAAAGAGGAAAAACAGGGCAACTGGACCAAAGCACATGAAGCACTGCCTGAAATGTGATAGAGAAGCTTACTTCTTCAGGATCAGTTCCTATCAGAGCATCTATCTCATTAATGATGTGCTAATCATAGCGCAGAGGTGGAAATTAAGAAATGACTCATTGCTTCTACCACATTTGTGCTAGTTAAGATACAGAACTGCTGGGATTGCTCCATAAAAATGAATTCTGATAAGCTACATTTTGTCCTTTTACTGGATGAAATCACAACAAAGGGACAAGAAAGGAAAGAGTTATGTCCTAGGTTGCAGTATAATATATTTTTTTAAGATAGTGAAAATTCTTGGCTGGTTTTGCCATAATTTACACATACAGCTTTCCCTCTGGAAATCAAGCATACCAGCAATTCTTGAAGCATTAAGGAGTCAGAGATACCTCGAATATGTTATGGGATCAGCTTTTTTGGGTGGACACAATCCAATTTCAGTTATGCCTTACAATACAAATCTTTACATTTGTTTCAGGTTAAAGAGACTTGCAAGGACTGGCAAATATATGGTACTGTAATGACCCAGTTTCAGTGCTGAAAACAGTGCTGTTTTCACTGTTACTACATTTTTTTATATTTAACATATTTTATTCAAAAATATAAGGTTTTTTTTTTAAACTTATACAAGCAATAACAACAAATAAAAATAGACAAAACATTTAGAAAAATGCATTAAAAAGGACAAAAAAAAAACAAAACAAAACCACACTGCAATATTTTTGGAATTTGTATTTTAACTTTTTGAATAAAATATAAATTAAAATATATAAAAATTAGCACTTATTGGACAACAATAAAAAATAGTTACCAGTTATTCTGGTGAGTATATTTTTTATTCACAGTAGCTTGGAAATATAATCTTGTATCTTCTCATTTCTATAATAAGAAGTAAAAGGCAAGTAGATCGTGGTAATAGATTTGATTTTGATTGCAATCATTTATTTCACTGAATACGAACAGGAAACCACTGTGGGCAAAAGTGCCTGTTGAGTTTTTAAGGCTCTGTATTGCATAAGGCAAGCAAGCAATCTAATGATTGTGACTAAGAAGAATGTCCTGAAATAGACCTGTATCGTTTTCAAACTGACCTTTTCATACTACAGCAAAGAGTTCTCTTACTACGCCACCTCTGATCAAATCACACTGGGCAACCATTTTATTGATATAATCTTTCAATGGTAGTACATACATATCCATTAAAAAGGTGGCAGTATGGGGTGCCTCATGATTAGATCTTGTCTTCAGTATGGCTATTTAGAATTCTAGTTATAACATAAGCTTCACAGGCACTAAGTCTATTTCTTGGTTCTTGTTGCTGCTGTAGATGTTTGTTCAGCTCAAGTTACTATAAACCAAAAGCTTCATGCATCCAACTCTAAATGTGTTAGCGTGTATGCAAACTAGGATCCTGTGAATATCTATAAGTGAAAGATATCTGAGAGATATCAAGTGAGGCTGGAAGTAGGGGACTTACTTAGTCTTCACTTGGCAAATTCTTCCAATTTTATAAAGTTTCAGTGGGCCCATAAGTTTCAGACTTACTAGAATTTTAGCACTCCAGGTTCATCAGTGGTGAAATTCAGCCGGATCGCACCACATTGCCCGAACCAGTAGTGGCGATTTGAAATTGACCCGCCCCTGCCCTTATACTTCTTTATACAAGCTTCGGGGATTTTTTTGTTGTTGTTTCTTACCTTAATCAGCTGTATGGAGCATCTACAAAGCCTTCCCAATGATCCCCGCTGCCTCTGGTGCATGTAAAAAAGGTTTAAAGACTGCAGTGCATTGGCGCGCATGCGTGCATACCAAACTGGTAGCAAAACCAGTCGGATTCCACCCTGAGGTTCATTGGTAAGAATCATTTCTGCTCAAGTTGATTTATTTAGTTATTTTTCCATTTGTCACCTGCTTTTTAAGCTCAAGGTGGCATTCCCCATTCTTATCCTTTCTTTGTTTCTGCAACAAACTTGTAAGGTAATTTGGGTTCTGTAAATATAGTATATTTGTAGGTCCTATCATTAGACAGGGAGGCTTATGTGTCCACACACAAATGCCATTTTAACATCCAGTGATGCTTATGTTGTCTGAACTAGACTATTGCACATTCATCTGGCTTTCATGCACCATAATAGTTCTCTTGGGAAAGGTCTAAAACAGGGGTGTCAAACTCATGTCATCACAGCAGCATCACATGATGTATCAGGACTTTTTTCCCTTTTGCTAAACCAAGCTGGGGCGGGGCCAGCATGTGATGCATCTGGCCGCAGGCCATGAGTTTGACAGCCCTGGTCTAGATTAAGAGAGAGGAGTGCTTTTGGGTCATGGTTGTCCCAAAGGTGCTTTATGAAAGGCAACTGGATTTTCTTGGTTTTCTTTCTTTTCTTTTCTTTTGTAAATTTTTTATTTTATTTTCTTATATTTTTACATAACATCACATATTGATCAAATCATATATAGTCAAGTATACAAATGTCTCTCCAAGTAAAAATAGTTAACAAATATAATAAAAATTTCATAATTTCATATAAGGTCATATCTTTTCTTTCAAGACAACATATCTTTGTGTGTATAGCATGTTATCTGGTTCATTAATTATAACACATAGTATTAATCATTTTGATACAAACATTTTCAATTTTCTCCTCTACTTTTCCCATTATATTCTTAAATCTAATTACATTGCTTCCCTTGAATATATTCTTCCCTTTTTCTACATGAAATTCATCAATTCAAAGTTGTACCAATCTCTATTATCCAATTCTCTATTCTTCTCTTAACTTAACTTTAAAAATATTCTGATAGTTAAAATACAAATAATATTACACATTTTTCAGGTTATTTCAGTGTTGTTTTTATACCATTCCTCTTCTAGATTAAATAAATCTGTCAATACACATTTAAAGGTCATTATAAAATCTTCCTTAACTCTAAATTTTTTTAACAGTTACATATACTGTATTATACCTCCTTCTCTAAAAAGTTTCTCTAATTTCATATTGAGTAAGTGTTATGATTCAAAAAACACTCAAGAGATTATGTGTTTAAGAATATTCCCTAATCTTCTCTCCATTTCTCCTAATCCTTTATCTAATGCCACTGCCATCTTTCTATCTTTAGGAAAATTTCTAACCATCATCTCTCCTCTTCCTTAACAATCTTATCTTCCCCTTAACTTGCCTACATGTTAAATACTTTCTCATTGTGTTTCTAATTTTATTACCATCTAGTTTATTTGTTTTAGATTTTCCTTTCACCCCTCCTCCTTCTCCTATATTTCAATTTCAACATGTGTTTTTTTTCTTTTACCTCTTTACCTCATGGGATTGCCAGAGACACAGTTTCCTCCTTAACTCTTCTCCAATTACTATTTTTTGTCTAATTTCTTCTCTGTTTTTTTAATATTGTGCCTCTTGCATTTTTTGTATCATTTTTTAATCCCCCCTTTTCTCTTTACAACAACATTTTTATTCATTTCTCCCTTAACTTGGATATTTTGTCTTTTCTTCTTCTCTGATTGAATTATAATTTCCATTTTTTTTATCCATACTCTCCAGCCTGATGATTAAGTCCCTGTGTTCTGTTTTCATCATTTTTCATGTCCCACGTAGACAATATTAACTCCTCCCAACTGTCCATTTCTTCTTGTTGAAAGATTATAAATTATTTTTTCTTCCCTCTATTCATTTGTAATCCAACTCCATATTTATCTGTATGACCAATATTATGTTCAGTCTCCTATGTGGAGGCACAGTTCTCCCAGTTTTGAATTATGTTTCTTAAGTACTCAGAAAACCAAACAGTTGATTTCTCCTTCTTTTATTACCTTTCTCCAGCTCTTTAGTCCCTTTTAGTAAGTAAATTTATAATCCTTATAGTCCTGTAGAGTTTAAATCTTTATTTGTACTTGTTAGGGTGTAATGTTCTCCTCCCATTGGCAGAGATCATTCAGGGATCACTCTTGGAATGATCTGTCCTTGTCTATTTCAATGTTTCCACATTTCCAGGTTTATAAAATCTTTTAAGTCCATCATTCTGGCATCTTTAAAAATGCCTATTCTCTGGTACAATACTTTTTACAATGCAAATTCAATTTTCTGATTTCTTTATTGAAAGTCTTTTGATGCCCTTTCTCTTAAAGTATCCTTCCATCTCTGCTTCAGGCTTTTTTTCCCAGGTTTTTTTTCACCACTTAAACAGTAATTAAAGTATATTTGGGCAGCTTTCTTTTAAAATAGTGTCTCGGGGTTTAAGTTAAAAAAAAATAGAGGATCTTCTCATCCAGTTCCACAGCTACATGCCAGCTTCTCTCCTGCTCCAGTCTTAGGTGGTAGGTGGCTCGGTTGTTGTCCTGGTCTTTGAGGTGGCCATTTATGACCACCTCTTTGTCCTGCCATGGCTGAGGAGACTTTCAGCCCAGGGATCCTCTGGGGGAGTTGCGATCTCCCCCTGACCACTCTGGGTGCCCCTCTTCTCTTTTCTGCTCCTACAAAGCAGTTTTATGCTCCATTTGGAGCCCACAAGCGAGGGAAGACCAGCAGGAGAGCAGAGTTGCCTTTTATCCCTGCTGACCAGGATCGGAACCAGAAGCCGGTTTTCTTTCTTGAAAACATTTCACTTCTCATCCAGGAAGCTTCTTAAGTTCTGACTGAATGGTGGGGATTAGAAGGATGACCAAAGAACTGCAAGAACATACATTTTTATATTCCCCATTCGATCAGAATTGAAGAAGCTTCTTGGATGAGAAGCAAAATATTTTCAAGAAAGCACCCCCCCCAAGAAAGTTCAGTTGGTTTTTTTAAAGTATCTTTGGGAGGGAGGAAAGGCAGTCAACCCTGTTAACATATTCCAGCAAGCATTACATATGCAAAAGCATTGTGTTGCTTACCTGAAATACAGACACTGCCATTGTGATTGCAGTGAGCAGACAACAAACACAATAGCAGTATTTTCTTTTTTAGTAGACAAATGCCAGATGCGACAATGAGTGAAAAATAGGGGGAAAGGTGGATAGTTGAGCTGTGTATAAAATATAGCTTGTTCTATCCAAGTTAAGCTGTCTGTGCATTGAGGAGACGATCATTTATTATTGAAATGAAGATGAACTGCCCACCCAGTTGGCTTCTGTGTATGAAATGAGATGGCATCACTGAGTCCTTTGCCTCAACCACCAAAAACTCTGAAGTCACCTTGCATAGTGTTAAAATAACAAATTGACAGGGCATATAATATCAATTTCTTTGTATATACTTTGCATGGCCAAGAACATTTTCTCCATAACTTCTGAATATATAAAGAAAGGTCTTCATGGGAATAATTATTGATGGACAGATCTTTTTGGTATTATAAAGCTTTTCATATAACAGAAATGGACTCTGTTCCATGTGACATTTGCTGGAACATATGAAGAATGCTCATGTTATTGTATGTTACATTATAGTGTACACTCCAGATATTGAATTCCAATTTAGATTAGTCCAGTTTGCATAGTAGTCAAAATTGATGGCCTGTAGATTAATAATAATAAAGGACAAGGGATATCTAGACTAATGCATAATGTTTTGTATATTTTATAGGAAATAATAAAATTTTTCATGATAGTTTCCATTATCCCACAAAGATATGAAAATAATTTGCATACATTGTGTGTTTTGAGCAAGTAACATTTAGTTATTTTACCACATAAAATTTCATATAGCTATCATGAACAATTGTTTAGCTCTATCATGTCCAGCAAAGTGTCTAAGCTCCATGTGGTAGCAAAGAATTCCATACATTTCTTGACATGATGTGTGAAAATAACATTTAGTGGATCATTAGTCTACAGAACATTTATGGCTTAGTGTACATTGCGGTTGAAAACATTTTTTACATATCATGTGACAAACAGAATGAGAAGAACAGGTATATAATAATTAGGTAAATCAAAGGAATTTCTTCAATATATGTGACATTTATTAACATTATAATTTGATGATAGGAGTTAAAAGGTTGGTGATTGATAGATCGTTAAAATGCAGCAAAATTATTATTAATAACAATAAAGTATCTATGTATTGATTAATTTATTAGATTTTTTATCCATCAATGTCCCCCCCCCCCCCCCCATGAAATTGGCATAACCACATAAGGGCATCTTGTCTTTTTTCTATCAGCTAGGTTTGTGGGATTAATTTTCAAGTTTCTTCAGGTTAGAAAATAATATATATGCAAGACTTATTTTAATTTAAGACTTAAATTTATTCGTTCTGACAATAAACCAGGGCATGTTTTCCAAGTAGCATTACATTAATTGGAAATTACTTCAGATACAAATATTCTCTCCAGTTGTTATATTTATTTTTCCTTTGTGTTTTATGTATATATACTAAAGCATAATAAAAATCAAGAAATAGTTCCTTCTGATGCTGAACAAAATTACTGTTCCAAAATCAATCTCTTCTAGTTTGGGAACTCTCTCAAAGGTAGTTTTCACCCTTTATTCATTTTTTATTGAAACTATTAAAATGTTAATGCGTATCTTCCTTTCCTTGAGATTATTTTCTTATATATCTTTCTTCTTCTTCTCAGATCTTATTTGTGTATCTTTTTAATACATGTGCACATGTGTTTTCCTGAAAGGAAAATTTTGTTGAAATGATCTATAGCTTATAGCAGAGCATAAAATGATTTTAGCAATCTTTATTCTGGCATTTTTGAGGAACAAGCAGATTCATATGTATCTTTGACATGTCGGGTGAGCTATAAGAAGTATTTTTTGTTGTCTAATCTTCAAGAACAGTGTTTCACAATCTCAACAACTTTAACATGTGTGGGGCAACTCCCGGAATCCTCAAAGCTGGCGAATTCTGGAAGTTGAAGTCCATACATCTTAAATGTGCTGAGGTTATGAAACACTGATCTAGAATAGCTATCAGTCTGCATTAGCAAGTAATTCACCAAAGGCATACAGGAAAGGCAAAATCAGATATACACTGCTACAATATATTATAACAACCTTCTCCGCTTGATTAATTGAGTCATTTTTCACCATAATTCATAGCTGGAAAATTTAGGGTGTTCAATGACCTCTCCCTTTTAAAATTAGAATCTGAATAATGTGTATGGTAAATATTACTTGACTTGCCACAGTTTAAGATTTTATAAATACCTTGCCTTATAGTTTGCCTTTTCTAAATAACAAAGGAAGAGATCTCTCTTCAGATTCTGTTAATACAGCTAAGCAAAAGTACGTGTGTGTGTGTGTCTGTGTGTGTCTGTGTGTGTCTGTGTGTGTATCAATCAAGCTTTTGTAGCCAGGTCATTGTGACACATATTTTGATGTGTTTTGTCTGGTCTTGCCTAACTATGATCTCAGTCACCTGATTTTCTCTTTCTCTTCAAAAACAAAATTTTGTAGCACACTCCTGCATATTTTAATCATTTTAACACTGTGTTAACTTGAGCAACTTTAAAATGCAGGCTGGCTAGGAATTCTGGGAGCTTAAGTCTACTCATCTTAAAGTTTCTGAGATTGAGAAATTCTTCTTTAAATCGTTTCTTGCATTCATTCCCTATTTCCCCACCCCTCTCCTCATATGAAGTGGTATCATTTAACTCTGGATTCTCACTTTTCTATCCCCAAGCCTAACCTTTACCCATCCCCCCACCCCAGTTCCTAAGCATATACAGTATGGCCTGTTTTAGAATTTCCATGTTGATTGAAATGTAAGTCCAAATAAGTAACAATATATTATACAATTATATTATATATAATTATACATAATACATACAATATATATCCACACAATATTTTAAGTACTAGTTTGAATGTCCCAAAGGTGCTTTTTCAGGTGGCAACTGGAATTCCTGGCTTTTTCTTTGAAGACATTTTGCTTTTCATCCAAGAAGAGCTGAAGAAGCTTCTTGGATGAGAAGCAAAATGTCTTCAAAGAAAAAACAAGAAATTCCAGTTGCCTCCTGAAAAAGCACCTTTGGAACAACCATGACCTGGATGACTGAGAATCATCATATACCTGTTTGTATGTTCTTCACAGCGGAAAGTTCTACAATGGTCAGGAAAAAAAATGAAAAAGAACATTTGCTTTACAGGTCCAATTCAGTTTAAAGGTCTAATTCAATACATGTCCATGGAATCACATCATAAAATTGAGGTGTGTCCCTGTTTAATCTTCTATCCATTAATGGGTAATATTTAAGATACCTTCTTAAAGATATGTCTCAGTAACCATTTGTTTGTGGGGACATGAAAATCTAATAAAATTTGATTAATGTAGATATTTCTACAGCTCAATATAAAGGTAAAGGTTTCCCTTGTCCAACTGTGTCCAACTCTAGGGAGTGGTCCTCATTTCCATTTTTTAGACGAAGGAGCCAGCATTGTCCAAAGATACTTACGGTACATGATAGTTTTCAGTATAAAACTCTGGGAGAGGGTGGCGTCTGGGGCTCTTGATCGGGTTGTGCCCTTGCGGCCTCTGACGCGGCGTCGATCCCAATTGGCTCCCTGGTT
>JAEANM010014164.1:0-14112 GCA_017656035.1 Myanophis thanlyinensis
CTGATTGGTTGTCAGACTCCCATGTGGCTATGGGTCATGATTCAAATTTGGTTGAAGCTTTTGTTTGTGCCATGTGGCGAGTTGGGCAATCCCATAATGTCTTGCCAGTGAAGGCCTTTTATGTTGTAAATAAGACTAGTTCAGTCTTTTGTCTTCCAAATAACCAAAGTATCTGCTGGGGGCTGAGGCTGAGTTTCTGCTTTAAGATTTCTATTCCTCTATTTTTTAGGGGAAATATTCTGCCTTTTAATATTTTTTCATTTTTCTAAGAGAGGGGTGGGTGCTAACTTCCAACAGGATGATCCAGGATTTTTCATTAGTTTAACTATTTAGAGTTGGAAAACCAGGAGTAAGAAGACTTTATCTGGCTGTTTCCAAGAGAATATACAGGTAGTCCTCAACTTATGACCACAATTGAGCCCAAAATTTATGTCACTAAATGAGAAATTTGTTAAGTGAGCTTTGCCCCATTTTATAACTTTTCTTGCCACAGTTGCTAAGTGAATCAGTGCAGTTGTCAAATTAGTAACACTGTTGTTAAGTGAAACTGGCTTCCCCATTGACTTTGCTTATCAGAAGGTTGCAAAAGGGAATCACATGACCTCAGGACACTGCAACTGTCATAAATATGAATCAGTTACCAAGCATCCAAATGTAAATTATATGATGATGGGGAGGCTGCAATGGTCATAAGTGTGAAAATTGTCATAAGTCACTTTTTTCAGTGCCATTTTAACTTCGAATGGTCACTAAGCAAACTGTGGTAAGTCAAGGACTACCTGTAGTCAATCTGATGAGATTCTTGTAAATAGGCAAGCAACAATAAAGAAGCAACTCTGATCAGCTCATAAACTTGGTTCCCTGCACCTGGATGTTTGATAATAAATTGTTCAGGAAAGAGACTAAATGGTTAATGGTTGTACAGGTGAGCTAATAGAGAAATGCATTGTAAACAAAAGAACTATACCAGATAGATGTGCAAACAGCACTATTGAAATTTTATATGCAAAGTCATAAACCCTGGCTGGCAGTATTTTCTTTGGCTCCGACTTGGTGTTTTATGGACTCCGTGAATGAAAACACACCTTTTCATACATAGCTATAAGCTGAATGAAAAGCACCTTTATATAAACTAGTATAGATGAAAATCTATAGTAAATCAGTTCATTGACACTTTGATAGTTTGGACTGACATACCGCTCTATGTTCTTGAATTAACTATCCCAACATCCTATTTAATTCTTCATACTAGGAACAGAAAAAGTGGTTTATTCAAGGTTTGCAACATTGTTAATCTCTTGCATGGCATCATTTATAATACTATTTAACTGACACTCTCTCCCCCATCCTTCTTATTCAATACTGATTAGCTCATGTCACAAAAGAGATAGTATTCTTTGCTATAGTGAGGAAAGCATCCACTTTCCAAATTTCTATTGCTAAGCAACAGTTAAGTGAATTGTGCCCCCATTTTATGATCTTTTTCCATAGTTGATAAATGAATCATGTGATTGTTAAGGGAATCTGGCTTCCCCCCTTGACTTTGCTTGCTGGAAGCCAGCTGTGAAGGTTACAAAGGGTGATCAGCTGATCCTGAGACATGCAACTGTAAAAAAACATGGCTCTAAGCCAGATGGGCAGCAAACAAATGTAATAAAAAAACTAATAAAGGCTAGTTTCCTAGTGCAGGAATTTTGACTACATAACCATAGGAATCTTGTGTAAACCAGTCACCAGTCCTTTTTTCCCCCAGTGACTTTAGCGACTTTGAATAGTCACTAAATCATGGTTATAAGCTGAGGACTACCTGTATTTATATACTGTCAAGAGAGGCAAAAACTATACAAGTGCAGCAAAGATTTATAAAAAAAATTGATTACATTTGAAATTGTAATTTGAATAAATGCATGTATAGAGATAATTGTATTACATTTAATATTTAGTATCAGACTGCATCAACCCAAGTTTATTTTCTTTCGTTACCTACCCCACCATTTTTTTTTTTTTTCACAGCAATTCCAACATGCTACTCAAGCCTGGAGCAAACTGTGCACTTTTCCTGCAATAGGTATTCTGGTTGTAAATTCTAAAAACTACATGGCTCTGGTGGTCATTCTTACTAAAGGAGGGCTGATGTGGAGACCCAGAGAAAGTGCTACGTGGTTGTTTCCATATCTGGTGCACTACAAATAAAGCACTGTGGATTCTGGCCTTAAAGCTAAAAGATTTCTTCAAATCTGACTCCTACTGTCTTCCTGGACATATTGTTGGCAGCCCTACAGAAGTGTTTCCCATTTCCAGGACTTTTCACTGCCCATTCTACTACAGATCATTGAACTGCCTCCCACCCAGGATGCAGCAAGATCTGACCAGTTTAATCCCAGGATGACAAGGAGTTGAAATGGCTCTCTCTTGAGCTTTTCAACTTCAGCCATTTAAATGCAGACAATGCTGATAAGTTAATGAACAGCTATGAAACCTGCCAGCTAGTTTTGATGCAAATGCCATCACTTTACCACAGTCACATATTGTGCTTAACATTATTGTTTAAAGACATCCAATGTAGTTTCCTAGCATAGGTAACCTTTCCAGATGTATGTACTGTACTTGTCTCCAAATTTCCCAACCTCCATTATTGAGAATTCTAGGAACTGAAGTGAATGCAGCAGAAGATCTGTGAACTCCCTCATCTGGTGAAATTAAGAATAGATACATCCATGGATACCAAGCATGTATGAATGGATTAAAAAAAAAAAAAAAAAAGCCGACGAGACTAGTAGATTTTTATGAAGGGTAGAAAAGATCTCTTGAGAATTGCTGCTGCTTATTGGTGTTATCAATACAGAGCTGCCCACCTCACCTCTGAGAAAGAAATAAAAAGCTCTTTTGTTCCTTTTGTCCCTCTCGTGGAAAAACAATTCGGCAGCACCAAAGCCCACATTCAAAACACACCCTGTTCCTTTCTCCCAAACGCTAAAAATAATTCCTATTTTGGAGAGACGGAAGCCAAACACAAAATTACCCGGCTTAGCAATTGATGGCCCTGCAACGCTGCAAAACTCCGCCCACTTTCCCAAGGGTTATTTAGACGTTTTCCTCTCCCTGTTTAGGAAACTAAAAATAGGAATCAGTCTATGAATCCATGAATCCATATCACGTAGACCCAGACCAAAAAGAAAAAGAAAAAAAAAAGCATCGGTTTCCTCAAGGCAGCGCATTAACCGCTTCAACCCTCTGCAGTCCGTGCGCACCCGCGCATGTATTTGCGTATTTTATTTTATTTTTTAATGGAAGCTAAACGCAGCTGGTGGGAGGAATAAGCGGGTTTTTCTGACGGAGGCGAAAGGTCCGCCTTTTCCGAGTGTACGAAAGCAGGTTACGGCGAGCGCTTGTAAAATCCATTATTATGAATGAAATGCCGTGGCTGAACGCGTCTTCCGGCGACTTTCCTCAAGGACCGTGATTTGTTTCTGCGGGACTCTGGCTTCGGCAGAGTCCCCTCACCCTTCCCAAAAGAATTATTTCTCACAGAAGAGGGAGGCTTTAAATACGTTTCCCTTTAAGCCCGTGGCCACGCATTAAAAAAAAAAAAAAAAACCAAGAACCGGGAGTCGGGGGGAGGAAGAGAGGGAGAAATCGGAGGAGGGTTTATGGCCAAACTTGGACCGACTGAGATCAGCGTTAGGTAACCAGGCGCACCAGCGGCAAGCCGGGCTCGTGCCGAAGATGATGCCAGAGGTGGCCGTCCAATAGAAACGCCCCGCAGTCCCGCCGCTTTTCTTCCGCGGCGCGGCTCTGCTTTACAGGCCGGACGCACGAAACCATTCATGAGTTTTGTGACATCATCGGAGGGAGAGGGGCGGGCTTTTGTGAGCCTAGACACGCCCCCCTCGTCTATAAAAATAGCTCTCAAACTCTTTGTGCTGGTCAGTTTAGTGGAGGCTAACCTGTAGCTGAGGCGGGTGGGAGAAAGACGCTTCACAGAGCAGCTTCAACCCGGAGGAATAAAACAAAAATCCCAATTGGGCTTTTTAATCTCCTGAGAGATCTCCTGGCCAGAGTTTCTCGCTTAGCCCGCCCGCTCCCGCTCTCTTTTTGTTGGTTTAGTTCTAGTTCGCGCCCCCCCTCCCCACAACTGCTCCTGTGCTGAGCTACAAAAGGACGTTGGGTCGACCTCTTTGTTAGGACTACATACATGTCTGTATTTTTCTCCATTCGTTGGTAAGTAACCTGGACCGAGGCTCTGCGGTGTGGCTGGCGGAGAGGTGCGCGGGGCTCGGTGGGTGTTAAGAGGTGCGAAGTCGGGAGAGGTTTAAGCCACCTTTGCGAGAAGCCCGCCGGGACGGAGAACTTCAAGGAATGTTGGAGTGGGGGGTGTGTGTGTGTGAGGTTTGGAAGGCGCGGGAGGGAGAAACAAAGAAAGGACCGGGGAGGAGGGGCGCCACGAACACAAGCCGTGGGCGCGTCCCTCCAATCCGGCGCAAAACGGGGGCAGGACGGCGCCTGCGATCCGATCCTTGTCCCGGGCCACCCGCAAGTGGGTCCCGTTGAGCTCGCTCGGGAGCCCGGAGCCTTCTCGGAAACGGCGGATGGCGTTCCGGGGACCTCTTTAGCAGTCTCGGCACGTCCTGTTGCTGGGGAGTGAGGAGGAGGAGGAGGTGGGGGGGGGGAGAGAGGTTGCTTCCGAAGCGCTTCTTTTATCCGTCGCTTGCCCTCCGCTTCACCGCGCCAGGAAGAGCCGGTTCAGGCGGATCCCGGCTTCCTGCGAAGAGGGGAGGTGGCGGTTGGAGGTGGAGGACTCAGTTGCGGGGCGAGGTGGCAGCTCTCCTCTCGCGAAGACCGGGAGGTGGGCGCGGGGGTGTGTGTGCTGTCGGGTGTCTGGATCGAGGCTGCCTGCTTGCGACGATGTCCCAGGGGGGATTTTTGTCAGCAAGTGTTAATTTCTTCCATCTGGAGATCCATGGAGAAAACAAAACAGCTACTCCTGGCTTGGTTTCTGTGAAAAAAATAAAATAAAAATAACCGGCACAGCAGCTGGATTTGGTTTTTTTCCGGTATTCCTAATTGCAACTGTTTAGTTTCCTAGGTTTTTTTTTTTTAATCTGTGGCGAAATATCCCATCGGCGTTGGGGAGTGGGGGCGGACATCAGGGTTGTTAGATTCCAAACAAAAGAATTGAAGAATTCTGCAGATAGCGATGAAGATCCCCTTATCGGGTTTTTTTTTTCCTTATGGGGGTTTCTTCCCCCACCCCGGATGGGGGACGCTATTTCCATCTGAAGAAAACTTAATCCCAATAAGAAGTTTGTTGCCAAACAGCTGCTTCTTTCAAGACAGTCAACAAAGGAGGCTGCAAGTGCCACCACAATTGCTGCTGCTTATTTATTTGCAGCCTGACTTTATTATTCTTACAAATGACATAAGGTAGCAAACATATCCAACACACCTTCCTCATCCTATATTCTCCACAACAACCCTGTGAGGTGGATTGAACTGAGGAATAGTGATTGGCCCAAAGTTGCCCAGCTGGCTTTTATGGATAAGGTGGCATTTGAACTCACAATCTCCTGCTTTCTAGCCTTTTGCCTTAACCACTAGATCAAATTATTCTCCTGGTTGGGAAATAGTAACCTTAATGGGGGGGGGGGGAAGAGAAATAGAAGTTCAGAAACTCCTGGTTCCATTGGATTTATCCCCAGGTTTGAAAATCAAGCTTTGAAAAGCTCCAAATATGCCCCCAATGTGCATTTATGGCAGGTGCACTCAGTGGGTTAGGCTTGCACTTTAGAGCTGAATTGTAGCCTGATTTCTTTGTTGTTAGAAGAGGAGTGAGCTGCGGCAAAGTTGTATAACCGCCTTTCTGGAATGTTTTCAAGAAAGGCTGGCTTGATGTAAGTAAGGATGCTTAAAGTATTTTTAACTTTTGGCAGAGAGCGCAAGGGGGAAAATAGCTCCCCCTCCCAGATACTAAGCCCTGGTGTGTTTATATTCCCATTGTCTCTGTGTATTGCTGCTTCTCTTGGCAAATGCCATTAGAAGAAGAAATACCTTTTAGCAAACAGAACATTCTTAGCAGTTTTACTAGAATCCAGTAGTCTGAGTATAAGTGGCAAGTATGAGATAAAATGTGCATCTCTCCTGAAAGAGCTAGTGCAGAAACAGTGTAAGGAAAGTGAACATCCCTCTATAAAACCTGAGACAAAATGCTGAGATCATGTATGTACTGATGTATTTTATTATATGAATTTTCTTGTTGCTTTACATATAGTTCTGTTGCCAGACACTGCAACTTAGATAATTCCCTGGCTAATTAACTAATATTTATATACCTTGTTAATAAAAAAACCTCAAGAAACCAATGTTCCATTTAGCTGCAACATTTTTTGGTTTTCCATTCTGATTGTCTTAAAGTCTAGCTGTTTTTGACTGACCTCAAATCCCTATCACAATGTTATTTCCCCATTTTCTTGCAAACAAAGACAGTTCATAGATAATTCTGACCAACTTGTTGCCTCTTCATCAACTGTTAGAGCTCAAGGGGTGGTGTTTTTCTCTGAATTTGCTGTGAAAAGAGTTGTGGCACCCCATTAGGGAGGTGGGGGTGTGAAGTAAGATGTGTCTGTATTCTGAGAACAAGATGCAATGGACAAAGAATGTGAAAGAAAGAGATTGGAGAAGAAAGAAACCAATTGTGTTTTCAGTCTATGTAACCTGGAACATGCAAAAGAAGACTGACTACTAGATGGTGCTTCCCTTGAATATATAATTATAAAAGGAGCATGAATTGTTATTTTCTTTAAAATATTTATATAGCCACCAATCTTTCAGACAACTCTGGGTGTCTCCAATGTTTCCTTATTTTTTAGTCTGTCTAAATATCAAAATATAAAAGTGTAAGCTCCTCCCAGCAGCAGAAATTTCTTCTGATAACTTAAAAGTACGATATGCATCCTAGTATTATGCTGTAAGGATGGCATTGTTACTTGTGCAAGTGATTCCTTGAGATGATCTGGTTTATTGTTTTTAAGCTAAGCAAAGCTGATGCTGGACATTCAGTATTTGCACTTAAAGTATTAATTTAGAAAAGCAAGTACTGTAAGAGCAAGCAAGGAATAAAGAACAGTCTCACAACTGACTGGTACAATATAACCTTCTACCCATTATGGTTTAGTCACTGGTTATTGATGGGTGTGCATTCTTTATATTGCCATTCTTGTGTATTACTATCTGGAGTAAGTATTGTAAAAGATGCCTTTCAGTGTAGAAAAGTGTAGAAAACCTTGCAGTGCTATTTTTTTATGGCAGCCTTATGCTACTACATTCATTGTTTTTATTTCTATTGAAACTTAAGTGGGTGCAAGAAACTTTAAAGAAATGTTGTTCTGGGAAATTGAAGTGGAATTGGCACATGCTAAAATACAGAAGTTGATTTGCATGCATGTAAAATGTACTTTTGCTTTCAAAATAAATTATACTGGAAACAATGAGTGTAAGGCTGAAATTGAAACCGGGGCTATAAAATGAATCAATCTGAAACTTTTAGGTGACTTAGGTAGTTTAAAATTCTTAATTCTGAAGCCTTCATAGAATCTATTGGACAGTGTTTTTCAATCTGTTCCAAAATAGGTTGAAGTACTTCTTTTCCAAAATAATTATTTTTATTTATAAATGTTATTTGCTGTCTGCATCTCATAATTCAAGGTGACTCTGAATTGAAACTGGATATACGCAGTATTGAAATGGTTAAGTTTCTTAATCAGTACTAGAATTCCTTATCAGTATGGAGTCCTAGGTCTTATTTGCTTTGTCTACTGTTAAATGGACTGAATAAAAGGGTAATTGCTGAAGTTGTCTCTCTGCCTTTGTTTCCAGCCCTGATTATTTGAGATCAGCTGACATGACTGAGGTGATGAGCGCTCCAACTATGGATGACATTGGTTTAAGCCCCCGCAAGGATGGCCTATCCTATCAGGTAAATTCACTGCCATGCAAAAAAACTTAGTGCAGCTAACTAACTGCAAATTGCTAATGGATTCAATTGGGATTAGATAGTAATCTTTTTAGAAGGCTGATGAATTAGTTCTTAATATTTTAAAATTTACAAAGCTATTTGTAATGCTTTCTTAACAAGAGCAGCTAGAAAGCACAGAATCGGACTGTTGGAATGTTTTGGGTTTGGAGGGGTCTTGGATG
Organism: Myanophis thanlyinensis; assembly: GCA_017656035.1. NCBI lineage: Eukaryota > Metazoa > Chordata > Lepidosauria > Squamata > Homalopsidae > Myanophis > Myanophis thanlyinensis. The sequence continues at coordinate 8,194 of JAEANM010014164.1, forward strand.
GATTTATTTACAAGTAAATGTATAAACAGTTTGAAGAAAAAGTTATATTGAAGAGTCTAGCGGGTAAATTCACGAAGGATAAGACCTGCTTCTTGTAAGATATAAGTTGTACTAAACATTATGGCTTTGTCTCTCTCAATACTGGCCGTTTAGGTTCATTCAGAATATGGGTGATGAGTTTAATCTGGATGTATGAGGTGGTATTGCAGTTTCCATTAAGGGCTAGATGTCCTGTTGGATCTCTTGTGTGTTCTGTTGGATCTAGATCATTGGCAATAAGATCTTTTTATCACCTTTGGGTAATAAATTGATGTTAATCCTGGAGAAGAAAGATTGGGCATTGGTAATACATATTTTGGTGACCTTGAAGGATGGATTACTATAATATCTCCATTGGCCCTTGAAGATAACTGAGATTGCAACTGGCCCAGGATGGACCAACCTAGAGGGTGAGGTCATTGTATCACTGACTGAACTGAAGCAACTGCTGCATTGCGGGCCCGCCACTGATACATTTAACAAGAACATCTAATTGTGCTATTTTTCATATTGCCTCCTAGAATGTGGAATAAATTTGACTTTGAGTAAGCCTTCCTTGTTATCCTTTAGTAGCATACTTAAGTATAAGATCAGCTCACTGCCAGAAGTTTGATTCTCACTGTTTCAAGGTTGACTCAGCCATTCATCCTTCCAAAGTTGATAAAATGAGGACCTAGATTATTGGGGCCAATATGATGACTATTGCTATTGCTAAATAAATTAAATTAAATTAAATGCCTTAAAGCATTTCTTTCTGCCTAGTTTTGATATGACTTTTTGATGTTGTTTTTAACAAATTCTTGGTTGGATGTAATGATTTGGATGTTATTACATTAGTGTTTTTGCAAGCCTGAAATGGAAGTGAACAGCACATAAATGCTATAAATTCTATAAATTACAGGCATGAGTAAATGCTGTTCTATTCAGATCTAATTTGTAGATAACCAATAGTTACAATAGTGGTCTGGCTGATCACTGTTGAGACAGAATAACCAGCTATGTAGAATTTTGATCTGATTGAATACTACTGGAGTTTTTTCAACGTATTTCTGAATAAATACAGGCAGTCCTTGATTTACAACAGTTCATTTAGTGACTTCAATATTACAATGGCACAGAAAAAAATGACTTATGACCGTTTTTTACATTTAAGGACCGTTGCAGCATCCCCATGGTCACATGATCCAAATTCAATTGCTTGACAACTGGTTCATATTTATGATGGCTGCAGTGTCCTAGGGTCCTGTGATCAGTTTTTGTTGACTTTCTAACAAGCAAAATGCTGTGGTGGTTCAGCAGTTGGGAGTGCAGTACTGCAGGCTACTTCTGCTGCCTGCTGGATGCCTGCAATTTGGCAGTTTGAATCTCACCAAGCTCAAAGTTGATTCAGCCTTCCATCCTTCCAAGATTGGTCGGTAAAATTAGAACAATATGCTGACTCTAGTAAACCGCTTAGAGAGGGCGGTAAAGCCCTATGAAGCAGTATAAAGAAAAGGAAAAAATCAATGGGAAATTCAGATTCACTTAACAGCCATGTTATTAACTTGTCAAATGCAATGCTTCACTTAAAATGGTGGCAAGAAAAGTCATAAGATGGGGCAAACTCACTTAACAACTGTTTCACTCAGCAACATAAATTTTGGGCTCAATTGTGGTCATGACTAGAGGACACATAATCTGTCGGTTGTGCTGTATAAAGTGGCATTTTGATTTTTGTAAAGCAATTAGCAGGTGTCGCTTAAGCATTTTCTAACCTCATTAGGATTTTCCCCCTCCCCAGCGGATCTTAAATCTGCTCCGTCTTTTGAATGGAAAGTGAGTAGGTCACTTGGGGCTTATCTTTCCCGTTCAATTATCTCAGAAAATTTTCTTTAGGTGAATGGTAGTGCAAGGAATCTTTGTTACTTCAGGCTAATTTTAGCATTTTTTTAAACTTGATTTTGGAATGAATCCCAGTGGAAAAATACAGTTAGCAAACATTTCATCAGAACTGGAAAAAAAGCCACATGAATTTCCAGTGTAAGGCTCAAGGGTCTTAACTATTTTGAGACTGACCTGCATTAGAATAAGTAAACTTTGTGTTTCAGATAACTGTGGCCAGCTGGATTGAGTTCAATATGTTTAGACTATCAGTACAACTTCTACTGGGTGAAGCAGAAGCACTGTTAAATCAATGGCCTTAAGCACATTGCTTTTTGCTTATTTCTGCCCACAGAGACTTGGCAGTGTTTGGACTTGGGATGATTTTATGACTATATTTTGGCTCATAAATCATCCAAACTGCCAGCAATTCAGATTTTAAAGTGTTTTTGAAGAATGTTTGCTTAATCTCTATCTCACAGAAGAAAAACAATTCTAAGGTCATGCTAGATGGCATAGTCTCTTGTCTTATAAATATACTAGTATTTGTGTGGTTTGAACTTGATCTAGAAAAAGTTTGTGGCTATTAACTTTGATAACTCATCAAACCAGAAGCTGTGATTTAAGGGAGTTAAACCTCTGAAACCCATTTGTTGTATTAGCAAACACTGCCATTTAGAATGACAAGAAGTTTGGCTTTGACCTCCCTTATCCTCACTTGTTGCTATCTATGCCTGTACCACTAGTTCAGATCATTGTAGGGTGCTGAAATGATTATCTAAAATCCTACAGTATGGATTCATTGGTTGTCTATATATTTGAAAGACAAAATCATTGGAAGCTAGTATTCTTTTGAACAGGGTGTCAAACTCGCGGAGTCACGATGCCGTCGTGACATATTGCAATGTTTTTCTCCTTTGCAGAGCTGAGGTGGGCATGGCCCGAAGTGTGACACATCCTGTGACACATCCGGCCCACGGGCCGCCAGTTGGACACCCCTGTTTTAGAGTAACACTGTTTATGCATTGTATGTTCTGTGTTGTAAATCAGAGCCCCCCCCCCCCCCAATCTTTTGGGCACCAGGGACCAGTTCCATGGAGGGAGTGTTTTTCTCTGGATTGGAGGGAACATGATTTCTCATGCTGCCTGCATCCTGTGGATAGGGTTTTAGTTTGTGCAGCCTGGTTGCTTGCATGCCATGAACTAATGCCAGTCCACAGACGGAATTGGAGACTCCTATTCTAAATAGAAATATAATTTCTGCATTTTAGCTCTTATCTGATTAAATAATAGGGGGAAATTACATTTAAAAACTTTAAAATTAAATTGAAATGTTTGCTTATCACTCAAAAGGAAGCTGAAGATTCAGCTTTATTTTTTAAAAAACTTAGAATATAAATTTACAAGGCTGATGAAACCATCATGACTCTAGGCATACAGTACATGACTTTGAAAATGACAAATGGTGGCTCTAAGGAATCCTTGATGAGCCCGAACACAAATCTGCAATCCAGTTTAAATCTTTAAAACATGGTTAAATCTTCAGAGATCTGCACTTTTCTAGAAGGTTACTGTAGTATTGTTCTGATATCTAATGCTATGTAAAGAATTCTCCAGCCTGAGAACATCATTTTACTCCTGGGATGGGCAGAAAAAAAAATCTGTTCATCTTAATCTATTACTCCTACCAAAAAATGTCTGTACAGCATTGTGCACTTTCAAATGTCAACATTCCTCAAAGTAACAGCTGCCCGCTCCAATCAGATTGGGAAGTGCAACAGCTCAAACGTGATCTAGAGGGTTATTTCCCTCCTGTTCTGAGTTTTCAAACCAGCTGCTAAGTAATGCATTTATGAATAAGCAGAGCTGCAGATCTGCATCTGTCTTCACAACTTGGATGGGAACTCCAGGAAGAAACCATGCCAAGCTTTGCAAGCCATGCCTGGGACTGTATCCTAAAAGTGGGTGGAGCCAGGACTGTTTTGGGAAGGAGTTTTTAGAAGTTTGAAAAGGTGAAATGGGTGCTTTAAAATCTGCAATATTCTCCATTTTGCCCCTTAAGCCCCCATCCCATTTTTTTGGGGTGGGGGCATTTTTGGAAATTTCCAAATGATACCATACACCAGTGGTTGCCGGTATTTACGGCTTGACAGCCGGGGAGAGGGGAACCGAGCTGCCCACACAAGCCGTGCTGTTGCATGCAGATGTGTGCACTGTCCTACCACTTGCGCAGCACAGTTTTATACAGGCACAACCCAGTATTGGGCCACGGCCCCAGTGGTTGGGGAACCCTGCAATACACTATTTTTTTAGAAGCCTACTCGATGCCACTTGAAGTTACAGGATCACAAAGATAGGAAAAAAGCAATCCAGCTGGAGTGGATTTGAAGTTGTCCTCTGTTGCTCTCCAAGCTTTTCTATTGTGTGATTTTGCCTTTTGGTTCTTTACAAGCATCTTTGAAGTTTTGCATTGTTTTTCAAAGCAAAAGATTATTGATAGCTATTAACTAACAGTTATTAATTATGAATTACGGATAACTAATTATAAATTAAATTCATGCATTCATTTAATCACCTATGGAGAGAGGGAGAGAGAGAGGATGTGTCAGCAACCCTGCTCTATTTTTCTCTCTTTCGAGGAGAAAGAGACAAACAACAGGGTATAGGTAGTCCTTGACTTTACAACAGTTTGTTTAGTGACCATTCAGAATTACAACAGCACTGAAAAAAAGTGACATGACCGTTTTTCCCAGCTGTAACCTTTGCAGCATCCCCATGATCATGTGATCAAAATTCAGATACTTGGCAGCTGCTTCATATTTATGACTGCTGCAGTGTCCCAGGGGTGACTTGACCAACTTTTGCGACCTTCTGAGAAGAAAAGCCAATAGGAAGCTGGATTCACTGTTAACAACCAGTTTATTCAGTGATTCACTGTGGCGAGAAAGGTGGCAAAATCAGGCAAAACCCATTTAACAAATGTCTCACATAAACAACAGATGTTTTGGCTCAATTGTGGTCGTAAGTTGAGGACTACCTGTAACTGTTTGATTTTGGATTTTGATTCTCACGAGCCTCATCCAGAATGAGGAATTGTATGTAGCTCAAAGAATCTAGAATGCATTAGGTGGTTTGTCTTTAAACTAGAACCTTCAGGCTTTTTCTAGTTATTTTTGTTTGTTAAATTTCAACCCCCATCTAGTTTTAGCTTATCCAAGTGGTACCATTTCAGGCAAGCAGCTCAGTGGGTCTGCATATTTAAAATTCACAATCTACCCCCCACCCCAATACGCTGCACATAAAAACTAACCCAATTTTTTTTCCTAACAGATGTTATTTCTTTTCTTATATAAAAGAGCTTTTCAACACAGCCTTGAGTAACAAAGTCCAGTATTATTGAAAGTGACTGCTAACTGTTAAAATTACCAATCCTTTAGCGGAGCTTTCCCTAGCCTGGCAAACTGCAGACATTCTGGATTACTGTTTCCAACCATCCCTGCGCTAGAATTGCCAATGCTGGTTGGATGCTAAAGGCCAACAGTCAGGAAAGTGCCAGGTCAGAGAAAAGGCTTTGCTAAATAAACAGCATATGGAAGCCAGGAAATACATCCAGAATATACATAGACTTTTGCCCTTTCTTCATTTGAAGAAGGACAAGAAGTTTGGAACTGTGTAATAATGTGGTTAATGTATGGGAACTCCCTCTACACTTTAATAATATCAGCTGAAAGTGGCAAAATGGCAAAAATATATAATTTAATGGTGAGTGAATATCCCAGGGTTCTTGTTCACTGAATTTTATTCTTTTTTTAAATGTTTGAAAATTGAAACAAAGGCTTTGCTAGTTTTTAGCCTGAATTTGGGATCACATCCATTATGTTCTCCTATTTTCCTTTCTATCTGGAAATGACTACATTCTTTTTTCCAAGTTGATCGTTAATGACAATTTTGATTCTAGCACTAATCATAGTATTTGAAACTGAAGTTGACTTTATTTATTTTTTTATTTATTTTTATTTA
>JAEANM010014165.1:0-14111 GCA_017656035.1 Myanophis thanlyinensis
GCCCTCTTCCTTCCCCAAGGGTGCTGGCTTGGTGGGAAATAAGTCCCATGGAAACTGGGGTAAATAGGTGCTGGGAGCGGGGGGGGCACCACTAATGAAAAGTCATGCACCCTTGCTCAAGTAGGTCAATGGATCGACTGCCCTGGCTGGGAAGAAAAAGAGACCGGCAGGGTGACAATGCGCAGCTGCAATGTTGGGGAGAAGGACTGTGATGGTGGGGTTAGGGTCGCAATGGTTTTGCGGCTCCCAGTTTTTTTTTTCCTTCGGAAACGGGTCCAAGTGGCTCTTTATGTCTTAAAGGTTGCAGACCCCTGTTCTGGGCTGTTTTCATAATTCTCTGTAGCACTTTTTTGTCTGCTACAGAACTGTTCCCATACCATACAAGTATGCTGTTATGTGGGGAGACTCTCACTGGTGCTGCGATAGTAGGACAGAAGTAGATGCTGAGATAGATTTATCTTCCTGAGCATAAAAACTACATAAATTGTACATTTTTATCTGCTATTAGAATGTTTCTTTCTTCTCCCCTGTATGGTAGAGTCTCAAACATAGTAACTTTCCCTCAAAGGAGAGTTACTCAATTTTCTTCCTCTTTCTCACACTTTTCAGAGATAAAGGAAAATACTGCAATATTATTTTTCAGATGCCTTAAAATGTCCATAATGTCCTGAGTGTTGCCAATTCCCAATATGAAATGTATTTAATTTATAATCAGTTGCCCTTTTTAATTGTAAACCAAGAATGGATTTGTTCTTTTTATCAAATAACCCCAAGATACCTTTTTAGTTAGATACTGTTAGCAAAATGGTTGGCACAGGGGCGAAATATGACTGGTTTTCCTTCCGGTTTGGTGTGCATGCATGCACGCCAAGCGCGCTACAGCGCGGCTCTTTAAACAGCTTTTAGAGGCTCCGGAGGCAGCAGGGATCATCAAGAAGGCTCCGCAGATACTCAAAACAGCTGCTTCAGATAAGTAGAAAAAAAAAATGGAGTGCGTATAAGGAAAAATAGGGGCTCGGGTGAGTGGGCGGAGCCAATTTCAAACATCTACTACCGGTTCTGCCGAACCAACTAGAACTGGCTGAATTTTACCTCTGGGTTGGCATATTTAGTATGTGATTAAAACTATTTTTTTGTTACCAATATGAATTACATTGAAACTTCCTTTCAATGTATCTCAGATTTAGAAAATGTAAAGGAGAGACCCAGCTAATCCACAACATGCTTTCATCAAAAAGAATCAGAGAAGTGATTATGTTTAACTTTGCTATGTCTTCTCAGCTGTTTTCTCTCAAAATGAGAACTATCTGGACCAAGGAGAAAGCTGATGAGCTGTCAAAATGCCATACTTCTTACAAGTCTTCAATTCCAACTAAAGCTACAATGATGGCACATCATCATTCCTTTGAAAAAAGAAAACTTTTCACATAAGCAGCACCCATTAGTAAGCTGCCTTTTAGTGTGTATAGAAGGAAGAAAGTCTGCTTGAACCAGGAATAGGAGAGTGCACCTTGTTTATCTCAAGAGGTAAAATCAAACCAAGCAGTTTTTAACTAAAATTATGAAATTGGTAAGGAGTTAAGATCAGATTCACCTGTGAAATTAATAACAGAGTTTAGATGGCTGAGTCAAGAAGTAATTGCCAAAAACGGCCTATGCCTGGGGCATCAAACTCAATTTCATTGAGGGCTGCATCAGGGTTGTGTTTGATGTCGGGAGGGTGGCAGGAGAGGTGACCGTGTGTGTGCCTGGGAAAAGGGAAATGGAAAAACAAAGAAAAAGAAAGGAGGAAAGGAGAGGAAGGAAGGAAAAAGGAAAGAAAAGGAAGGTCCTGCCTTAGCACTTAGCCACCAGCAGCCCTGCTGCCCTTGCTCCATCCCCTTGTCTCCTCCTCCTGATGGTCCCCCACCTCGGCCACACCCTCTGACCATACCTCCCGCCCCCGAGGTCAAACACAGCTTTTAATTATTAACACAACTAAAGACTTTCTTGTAGTTGATGAAGCACATGTAAATGATCTTTTAATGTTCAAGAGATTTTTTCATGATCCAGCACAGATTTGCAATATGGTCTCAAGTGTTACGACCCCTTTAAAAGCCAGATTGGACATGTGGTAATTCCATTTCAATACTTGATGCTAGATGTTGTTGTATAATTTTAAGCAATTTTAAGAATCTTGCTGATGTGAAGGATGAGAGCAATTGTACGATAATTGGAGCAATATTTAGAATTACCCTTTTTTGGCAGTGGAATGAGTATTTGCAGTTCTGTGGTCACTTGTTGGAATCCCAAATTTTCAGGCACAGGTTTTAATGACTATAGGAGGTACTGGTCTCAGTTATTTTGCAGGGACGGTGTCAACATTTTTAAGTCTTCTTGTTTGGCAGTTGATTCATTTCCCATATAACTTTTTCCTCATGGATTGCAAGTTCTATTTCTACTTTTCTTTCTTCTCCAACATTCAACATTATATTTACAAGCAATAAATGGTGGTTGGATCTTTTTGATTTGCATAAATGTATTCCTGGTGTGACCTTCATGTGATCTTCTCAACAATGTCCAGTAATTCAAACCTATTTTTCACCTCAATTTTATGTGTAGGTTTTGGTGACATCAAATTTCTTTGGAGGCACTGTCTTTTTGATGGTGCATAATTTGACTTTAATCTTTGCCACCAACAAGTCATGATCTGAATCATAATCAGCACTTGAATGTATCTCAATAGCAAGGACTTATCTATTGATGACTGTATACAATATAATCAATTTGATTATGGTGAAGTCCATTGTTAGGTCCAAATGCATAAATGGCTCTTGTGCTGTTTCAACCATATATTCGGTTTTCTTGGCTAAATTGTACCAAATGGTCATCTGCATTGTTCCTCTTACCTAGTCAAAAACGACCAGTGATCCTTGTCTCTGATTGTTTGCCAATCTTTTCATTGAAGTTGACCCAAATGTAAACAATATAATTAATTAATTAATTAATAAATAAATAAATAAGACACTTTTTTTCATAGTTCCTTGGACCATGGGATAAATGCCCTCTATTTCAAGCTTTGTGTAACAATTGTTGGAGTGTAGACTTAGATAACTGTGATGTTAAGGGACTTGACACAAATTCTGATGGTCATAATTCTATCTCTGACAATTGAGAAGCTTTCCACTGCTCTAGAAGGTTTCTTGCTTGCAATCAATGCCACTCCATTTCTTTTCTTGGTATCATGTCTGAAAAATAGACAATGAAGTTCTCAGAGGGGAAAAAGCCAAGGAGATCAATTTCCAATCTGATCATCTCTCATTTGACAATATCTAATCTACCCTGAGTCAATATTCTGACATTCCATGTGGCTATCCAATGTATCTCTGTACCACGCAGACATCTGATTATGTTACTGGCTGCCTCAGAAGTGGGATTCCTGTGGTCCTATTGTTGAGCACACTGATATGTTCGAGATGCTTTTCACACAACCTTCTTGGTGAGTTTTTAGTGCTGTAGGTCACCAATTCTTTCTCCAACCGTATAACACTTTTTGAAGCTTCCCAGGGACAGCAACTGCTGCAGTCCTTATAAATCCAAGTGATGATTGATCTGGTATGGGATTCTTTTCTGTTGTTTCATCATGTTTAATGAGTTTCTGGATAGTCTTAGTTTGTTTTCTCTGTTGAGACCTGTCTGGCTTGAGTGACCCTTGTGGTGTACTTTCTGGTGGTATACCTCCAGCAGAGCTCTCAACTGCAAATTAACACACAAGCGCCTCTCCTGTAATCAGGGGGTATATCTGCATGAAGGAGCAATTTTTGTACACATCTGTTTTTTTAACAGAAGAGAAAAAAATGAACAATAGAAATGGGATGTAAAACATAACAATCACTCAAATATAGTTTTATCACATTTCCCCTTCAAGCCTATGTGTGTTTTAAAAAAATGTTTTTATACTACGTTACCCTCCAAATATTTTCCACATAACTTGGAAAGTTACAAAAACAAAACAAAAAAGAAAAAAGAAAACACAGTCAGCTATCTCACTTCAGAGAAGTCATGATTGAAATTTTGAATGAAGTTCTATCTCTATTTGCATCAGCATCTCTCTTCCCATTAAAACTCCAGTAATTACCTGATGGTACATGATGATATTTACTTAAAATATTATGTAAAACTTGTTTCTGAAAGAAATGTTTGATAATACAATTTATTGCCAAATTTACTTTTGGCGCCTGCTAGAAATAGTAACCAGGAATACTCAGAGAAAAGGAGGGGAAAGGCTATTTGGCCTGTATAAAGTTGAGGCTGAGCTAAAGGCAGATGGGAAAGTAGGAAACTGGCACTGCTTTTTTCATACCGATTGATTTGGTAACATTGAAATCCCTTGCTAACAAATATTTTAGATCCAATCTCAGATGGGGGGGGGGGTCATAGAATGAACTGATTCCTATTGGTAATACTGCAGCATATGTGACTGGGATCCAAGTCTTCCTGGAGGACAAAATTGGAAATAAGTCTTCTTCTTAGTACCAAAATGTAATGATTTTGGAAACAACATTTAATGATTTCCCAAATCAGCCAAGATAGTGGGATTTGAAAACTGAAGTACAACTGCATAAGCTTCACTGGTATTCATTAAACAATGTCTATGTGCTTTCTGTTGACAAGCAAAATGTTGTCTGTGCCATATTACAACTCTGGAATAAGTTTGCAGGTTGAACATTTATTTCAAGAAATATCCTTTTTTTACTAGTCTTCAGCACATAAAGTACTCAGTTTCAAAATCTTCTTGAAATGAAATGACTATAAGTGGAATGGAATTCTTGAAATGGACGACTGATTTCCTTCACAATCTATTATAATTCTAGCTGAGGTCCTACCCAAAACATCAACCTGTTTCATATTATAGAATCTATCATCATTCAGAAAGGCTATCTGTTTCTACCGATACACAGAATGTCCTTCATATTGTTATACTTTGCTTAGAATTATCCTAAAATGTAGAATACCATACATTACTATGTGCTCATCCAAATAAAACTTCCAGATACAGGCCCAACTTATTTGTTCATAAATTCATAAGTTTCAAGGCAGAAAGTTGGAACGCCAGAATGCTGGCAGAATGAGGTTACTTGAATGGCTTGAGCACATTATTTGTGGCTTACCTGTATGGATAGCCATGGTATTTGGAACGGAATATTGACAACAGGAAGCTGAAGAAGAAAACTACCAGACCCAATCCTACTAGGCATATTACTGGAAGAAAAAGAAATCTGTTATCAAAAAGATATTATATTCCATATATTAGGTAAAATGACATACAGGCATATTTTGAAATACATAAGGTTAATTGGGTCATCTCTTTCTGCCTTTCTTAAATCACCAGTAGCAACAAATGTCTTTTAAGAAAAACAGATTTTCAGCAGATTAGTTTAATATAAACAAGAAAATGACCATTAATAAGAAAAAGAGGGCAAAAGACAGCAGTTAAGAAAGCATCCCATAATTCTGAAATGTTCATTGTTTTACAGTATTGGGAAGAATGGAAAATAAAAACAAACCAGAGCATTTTATTTGCCCATTGTTCTCAAATTTTCAGCATTCAGACCACGGCATACATTAAAAAAGGAAACAGAAGAGTTGTCCAGGTCTTATTATATTAAGGGATAAATTAGACAACCCCATGTATATTTTCTTAATCACAACTGCAGGACTTTCTGTATGAAGACTACATTCTCTTTACATACCATTTTTGTTGTAAAAAAGAAAACCACGTTTAATCAGAGGTGAAATTCAACTAGTTCTAACCTATTCGCTAGAACTGGAAGTAAATTTTCAAAGCAGTTCGGAGAACCAGTTCTTACAAGAAACCTCTTTTCCCCCCCACTTTACAGGATTAATCCACCCAGCCACACCCACAGAACTGGTAGTAAAAAAGTTTGAATTCCACCACTGCGTTTAATGTAATTTGCAAGAGTGGGATATGGATGTAGCTTGGAAATCTCCTACTTTCCATAACAAAATATCCAATTCTCAACCTTGCTTTCTCCCCTATCATCTCCATTATTTATACATGCCACCGCTCCCCATTTCATTTTAAAAACACAGTTCAGTCAACTATTAATTGCATTCAAGACATTGTACTGGCTTAATGCTCATTACTTTACTCTTAAAACAGCAACCACACGACTTCATTAATAGAATTTAATTTTCTAAGTAAGGCTTTGATGATTTCTAAAGTCATTGTTATATTAGCACTTCTTACTAGACTTTAGCAATTCTGTCAATTCAGAAATACTTGCTACAACTAATTTCTTTCCTGCTTCAAACTGCCAACTCCCTTCTTAATTTTTGAACTGGCTCACTGGTATGCATCAAAGCTTTATGATTATTCTTTTTAACATTTTTTATTTTGTTGGCCCATCCTAGTTACAAAAGTAGTTTATAAAATTAATGAAAGTTTAACTCATCAACTTGGAATGAAGCACATTTCAAAGAACTCTTTCAAGTTTTCCTTTTTATTTAATACGATATGAAAAATGTCACTCCAGGTGTGAATTCAATTTCAAGCATCCTCTTTGTATAAAAGAAGGGTGCCCTTTTCCTTAGATGTTTGCTGTAACTGGTTCTTTAATTAGAGGAGAATGCAGACAGACTGATGATGCTTAAATGTGGAGAAATGATCCCATATTCATATAAAAAACCTAAAATAGTTTGGCAGTTGGGAAAAAAAGTCAATGCAGACAAGTTAAAAAAAAATAGTATATAGCCGTGATGGCAAACCTATGGCATGGGTGCCACAGGTGGCACGCAGAGCCACCTTGCTGGGCCCACAAGCTGTCAGCCAACTTACCTCCAGCTGAGCATGCACATGCAATTGTGCATGCACATATGCATGATTGCAGAGACCCAGCTGGTCTACGGGGCTCCGCTGTGCATGCATGCAATTGCAGCAGGAAATCCAGCTGGTCTTGGGAGCTCTCCTGCATATGCACACGCGATTGCTCATGTGTGCGTGAGTGCCTGCATGCAATGTGCATGCAGTACACATACAAAAGCTGCATGCATGCGCAGATGGTGCAGTTGCACATGCAGCACAAGTGGAGGAGCCGCACTCAAGTGCAGATGGCACTTACAAAGTGCGTACTTTTCGGCACTTTGTAAGTAAAAGGTTCACCACCACTGGTATATAGCATATTACAGTGGAGTGTCAACTGTCCACTTCCACAACTATTTGGGGAACTCGGCCACCACTAAGAATAAGGGATGCGTATCTGTGTAACAAAACATAGCTAGTTCTTAACAGCTTACAAGTTCTTTATTCTGCATCAAGCAACTTATGTAATAGGAGGAGTGCATTGCAAATAACTTGTAGATCTTTGCTCTAACACTGCCAATATATTCACATCTGAAAATGCTGTGATAAACACAGGCATGGCTTTTAATAAATTGGGGGTTTCCATGGCAGTTTGCTGCAGTTGCACTTATATTTTAATGGCAAAAAAATATCCATTTATTCATCAAATAACTTACTTCTCCTTTTCCCAACATCTCCCTTGGAGGTAGCAGCTTCATTCAAAAGAACCATTCCCATGGTGATAGCAGCATCGATATCATTGTTGTCAAGGAAACTATAGAAATGTTGAAGTTTCACAAAGCCAACAGATCATCTTTAACCTTAGCAGGTATTATTATAAACTAAAGGTGTTTATCAATAGTAAGTGAATGCAGAGCTCTAAGGAAAAGAGAACATATTGTTAATTCCTATCTATAATACATATGTTAATGCTTATTCCCTCAAAGCTACATTTAGATTATTTCATAAAGTATAAAATAGAATAGAAATATGTTTAAGCATCCAAGTATGATGCTTCATGATATTTCATTGAATTAGTAAGTATATAAAGAGATAACTCAGTGAAATCCTTAAAAAGTCATGTACTATTTCAGGTAGCACAAAATGAATGTCATCAGGACAGATACAGGATGTATAAAATAATTTCTTTGCTATTAAGTCATGTAAATAGTACACAAAATGCAATTTGTTATAAAAATAAGAATATAATGAAATAATTTAACCAATTTGTAAATATCTTGTAAATATCCAAAACTGTTCCTAAAATTATTTGAAAGCACAGTATATCAACAAAAAGGCAACTCATATAACTCTAATTAACATCTGTTCCAGTCACTCAGTCTACAACTAAATGGGATTGATGATTTGTGAAAGCTGCTATGTATAGCTTTTTCAAAACAAAGTAAAAAAAACACAATAGTAAACAAAACCCTTCTGGTTTTAAAATTGTTCATTTATATGCAATATTTGCCAACAGTAAGCTAAATCAAAACTGTGATTCTTGTAAAGAGCTTAATTTAACTTACTAAATTGTTTGATTTTAGGTAGATAATATTGAGGGGAAATGTTTACTGTCCTATTCATAGCATAAACTGAATCTGTCAATGCTTATCACAATTCATTTGTGCTTATTGTTAGTATTACACTTCACCACTTCTTTGTAAAAACAAAGACACAGTAAAGGTTACATATTTACGCCCCCTCCCCCCAGGTTGTTTGGACAATTTAAAAAAAGGCATGAAATCCAAAATTCATAATAATTACAAATTTAAAATTTACAAGGAAACAACAACCTATTAAACATTTCAAATAATCCAAGAATGTGCATTGTCTAAAAAACTGCTCCACCTTCCACTGAAAATTTTTTGTCCTGTAATCCCACATGTCCACTACTACTAATGGTGGTATTTTTAGTTTTAAAAACTTTGTTGGCCCACTTCAAAAGTACCTTTTCTAACAGTAAAAAGTGAAGTCACTACTCCAGGGCCATTCTAATCAAACTGATTGCCTTAATCCCTTTCAACCTCGGTGCAATAATTTAATTTTTTGGGATATTAAATTATTTATTTGCTTCTATAAAGAATATTTTCCTTTAAACCATCCTAGGTACCTGTGAGGCGGTGAAATATATAGTTTTAAAAAGTAATCATTCTGTGAAAACCAGTGTCAAAATTGCTTCAGAATTAGCAGGTCCCTGCATGTTTTATTTAAAAAAAAGAATTTTGTAAATTCTAAGATTTAGTTGGGCATATGCCTTAAGTACATCATAGTTGCTATGGTTTTCTTACAGAATATATAAGTAAAATAAATGTCAATGCTTAATAAGCCTTTAACACACCCACATTGCCCCATGCCCTGATGTACTTCTTTTTTTCCGTTTTCTCAATTAACTAAAAAACAAAAAAACAAAAAAACCCACAGTAAGCATGCCTAAGGCAGAAAATCCAACTGGTGCCTCCACAAATATGATAATGAACTGAAAAATTAAGAGTGGGATGTATAAGAAGTAAGCAACTCTTCTTTCCTTCACTTTAATATGTTCTACCACTCTTGAATTTTGATTGGTTCAATATTTACTTCAGAAATCTGGAATGCACACATAATTTGGATGTGTATACTTTTTTTTCAGGTATTCTAATTATTTCTTGTTATTATGACTTGATTGGTAAGAGGATTCTAGGTTAAAAAAAACCACTGCAGTGTAGAATATACAATTGCTTCAAGATTTTAAGGGAGCATTGTTTTCCTGATAAAAAGTTTTAAAAAGTTTTAAGGACAAAATCCATCAAGAATGTTTTTCTATCTGGTGACTTATCAAGAAACAAATGCAGTTTCATGACATACTGGGGAGATACAAGTGATTTGAAAGCATCTAAACTGAAGATGATCAACTGTGAGCCATCAGTTCCATTTTGGAGGGACCATCAGATAGTTTAAAATTCCAGCTAACTGAAGCAAAGTTTGGGTAATAAAAAGTTTGGAACACTTAGAAGTAAGCAACGTACTCCAGAATGCTGCTAATAAGTTGCTGTCTTTCTCTAGTTTATATTTTTTAAATCAGCTGTAAGAGCTTTTTTATTTTAAAAAGACAGAAATAAATTAATTTTATCAATGTCAGAAACTCTGGCATTTCTACCCATATAGCTAAAAAGACAGAAAAATAAAATTGGCCAAGTTTCTTATTCATTGTATATGAACAGGCAGATACTTGGTCTTCTTGTCCTTCAGGCAACTCAACTGGAAAATTAAAAAAAATAAAATCTTGCTGAAAAAACAGATGCTATATCTGAACCAAGATATCCTGAGCAAATAAGTTTCAGTGCATAAAAAAATTAAAAGATATTGGCTTACTATGAGTTAATTATTCAAATACTCATTTTAATTTGTAAAAGATGAATGTTTGGTTACACTACTCTTTATGGATGAGTCCAAATTGATCCCAACTCAATGTTTATTAGATTTCTTTATTCATAGGGTGATAATTACGCACATGTCTTAGTCCTTCCACTCAGATGCTCAGCACCATATAGTTCTTGCCCATTATTTTCATACTTTCTGAGCAAACTATCTGACAGTAAATAGCATCTTACAGCACAAACTATAAAACAACTGATTCCAAACAAAAGATTTTCTTTATTACTATTAACAGTAGAAAACTCACCCCCCATTCCTTATGGAAAAAGATGATCTGAGATTCAGTTGAAGTAGGTAGAATCTGATTTTTTTCATCCAAGAGCATTACAAGTGCTTTTCATCCAACTGATGTTTATTACAATATAGACAAATGGATTAAATTCCTAAATAATTATAATTGCAACTCAAGCTATTTGCTTATTATGTCAACATTCAAACACATTTTAAAACAATATTGATAGCTGTCATGGGAACCCATGGCCCTTCAGATGTTGATGCACAACTCCTTCCAGGAATAAGGAAGGCTTAGAGTTACAGATCATTAATACTGGAGGGTCACAGGTTGGCCATCCAAAGCCTAAAAATATTTGAATTTTCTGATTTGACACAAGCTAACAAGCAATCTTCATTCTTGTAGATTCTCTATATAAAGACCAAAAAATTCACCACACAGCATGCATCTTATTTCTTAGTCAAGACTAAAAAAAAATAAGTACATTTCAATATTAACTGGAACACTTTAATTTCCAATCATGGCACTTTTGATTACCTTTCTGCTACATAGATTGCTGTGCTTTAGGACTTGTTTCTGAATGTTGTTTGTTTTACTTCAGAAATATTTCTGAAAATTGCAAACTACCCTTTATCAAGTATATAGTCTGAATGATGTGCTGTTCTTGTGCAGCTATTCAGTTCATCCATCTTAATTTTGAGGGTCAAAATTAAATTAAGGAATGAAAAAAGGATTTTCTGGATGAACACTGCAGAAAGTGTAGTACGTTTGAACTACATAGCACAACCGGTTTTTGAAACTAGTCATCACACTAGCCTTCTTGTATAGATGGACTGGATATTTACAACCAAATATATTAAGCCATTATATTTGACTCAAGTTCTTCAATTACTGTGACCTTTGGGTTACACATTCCTTATTATATTTAAAATAATATGCCTCTAAACTTTATTCTATAAATACATGGGCACATGAAGAAAGATATATTCAGATGAGGATAAAGAGATAAGATTTGGGTACCATTTTCAAATAGTTGATGGGCTAGCAATGTTGCCCTTTTTTTCTTCAGTAATTTTTAAACCGAAGGAAAAAAAAATACTTGACCAGGCATAAAGAAGAACTTCCTGAGGGTATGATGAATGATTGTCTGCTAAGAGATTTGAAACAGAGAATGGATGGCAATCTGAAATAACAGTGAATCTGCTGCATTAGTGGGGTATTGGACCGAGCCAGAAGCATACTTTCAATACTATTAAACTACCGCTTCCAGCATTTCTGCCAACTGATGGTATTAGTTGAATGTCTGGCATTACCAACTGCAAGACTGAGTTTGCTATCAATATAGAATCTTTTTTCCCTAATCTGGTAAATAAATGGTAATTTGTAACTTTTGCAATTTATCTTCATCTAAAAATGAGATACCCTTTTCTTATGTTCCTCTCTCTGGCAATAAATACAAATCTTGAAAGAAGTTTGCCATATAATAGGAAACCATTATATAAAATTGTTTTAAACATTCAGTCGTGTCTGACTCTTGGCGACTTTATAGGTAAGTGCTTTGCATGCTATCCTATCAAGCTACTGTACTTTCAGTTATTGGATATTCATCTTTGTTATCAGAGTTTATGTAACCAAGCCAAGGTTATCCTGTGTTTGATTTCAGGGCTGGAACTGCCATCATGATTCACTTTTGATCCAAGGAAGATAAATTCTTGAATTAATTCAATTTCCACCTTCTTGATTTTAGACATCTCATGTTAATCTGCAGCTGTTGTCATTATCTCTGTTTTCCTGATGCTAAGACTCAATCCTACCTTTTCACTTCTGTTCTTGATTTTCCAAATCATTTTTTCCAAGTCTTCCTTATTTGTATTGTATCATTTGCATACCTCAAATTACACAGGTCTGTGACTAAAAACTTTGATTATTTTCATCTAATTTCCACATATTTTGGTGTGCTGAAAACAAATAAAATATTGAAAAAACTCCTAGACATCATAAGTTGCCACAACATGCAAAATTGTCTTCAAATTTATCAAATTATTTTAATTTTTGGTATTTTTTTATATTATGGGTTTTTAACCAAATTTTAAGTCCAAATTTCTATTAATTAATTCACATAAGTGCATTTAAGATATAAAATGCCCAAAAAAACTTAAAGGGGTTGTCAGAGTTATGTAAAAAAAAAAAAAATAGCACTGTAAATCTGATGGTCAGCAATATATACAAGGGCAGATAGCAGCAGCTCCAGTCAGTGCAGGGATGTGTGGCCAGCACTGTGACATCTCGTGTACAGACACAGAGCTGGTCTCTCCTGCATGTCACATTTGTGCAAGAATCATCATCAGGTTCTTGGTTCTAGGCTGTTCACACTTTTTCATTGCAATTCATGTTAGCTCATCATTTTTCAACCATTATGTTATGGCTCCGTGAAAGTGTATTAATTCGCTAGACAGTTTCTGTTTCATCTGTGGTGAATATACAGTGTTGAAGCAACAGCAGAATATTACAGACTTTGTGAAAAAGTATACTTTGCATACTTTGGACTAAAAATTGGAGATCAAGATAAAGTTTGGGCGCCTCATAAGGTGTGCAAATGGTGTGTTGAGGACCTCCGAAATTGGATCAAGGATAAGAAAAAATATTTCTGTTATGGGATTCCTATGGTATGGTGAGAGCAAAAGAACCATAGTGACGATTGTTACTTTTGTTAATGCGATGTGAAAGGGTTTAATTCCAAATGGAAGCATTCCATTTCATACTCCACTCTTCATTCAGCAATTTGTCCCATCCCCCATGGCACAGATATACCAGTACCCAAACCCCTTCCACCTTGGAAGAGATACGTAGCTCCTATGAAGGTGAAGTCATACCTGAACCAGATGATGAATCAAGTTCTGACTTTGAAGATGATAGAAGACCAAAATTGTTTTTTCAGGAGGAGATGAATGATTTGGTAAGAGACTTGAATCTTCCCAAAGATGCCACTGAGTTACTCTGATCAAGGCTGAAAAACAGGAATTTATTGTTGCCAGGAGTGTCATCTTCATGTTTCAGACATCGTGAAAAGGAGTTCATTCCTTATTTCACCCAGGAAGACAAGTTGGTTTATTGCATCGATGTTGAAGGTCTGATGGGTCAGTTTAAAATCCAATATGATTCAGAGTAATGGCGTCTTTTTATAGATTCTTAAAAAGAAGTCTCAAAGCAGTTTTACTCCACAATGGTTTTTATGCTTCCATACCTGTAGGTCATTCCGTACACTTGAAGGAAACCTACAAGAACTTGGAATTGGTTCTTCGTAAACTTAAATATGAAGACCATGGTTGGCAAGTGTGTGGGGACTTGGAGGTCTTCTGCATGCTGCTTGGGCAACAAGCTAGGTATACCAAATACCCGGACCAGACATTAGAAGGCTTATAGTTGATCAAGAGTTTGTCAATACCATGATGGATCCTTAAAAAGAAGGGTGGATTGCATTTAAAGAAGTTGTACAGAAATTTTTAGGCAATAACAAAGATTCTCACTACAAAAAGATTGTCGGACAAATGCTGAAAGCATTTCAAGCTTTAGGTTGCCTGATGAATTTGAAAGTGCATTTCCTCCAGTCCCACCTTGACTACT
>JAEANM010014166.1:0-14110 GCA_017656035.1 Myanophis thanlyinensis
AGTAGAAATTTTTAATTGAATACAGCAAATTTAATGATTTTATATTGGTTTTTAAATGTTGTTATTGTATTTTTTTTCGGCTGTAAACCGCCCCGAGTCCTTGCGGAGATGGGGCGGTATATAAATATGATTGATAAATAAATAAATAAATAATAATAATATTGTGAATTGTACATTTTCACAACATGTAAATAGAGTAAGTGAATAAACCAGTTTGTTTTAGGATTGTAAGATATTAATGTCGCCTTACTGATTGTAGTTTACTAGTTGGGTGATGGGTAAATATACTGTGCATTTTATAGGCTTCCTGGTTTAATCCAAATTTATTTTTGTATCTTGCTCAAACCTGAAATGTTAAAAGAATGGAAACTAAATCAGAAATATTGCTTCTGCCAGACTGAATTTGGTTTGTTTAACAAAGTGTCCTGGTTTAAGTTACGATATCACAATGAGCATAGAAATAGGAAAACCACAAATGACTTTACTTAGGCATGCTGCACGTTTTTTATAGAAGACCTTTAAATAGTGCATTGAACAAACTGATTGCTCTAGTAATAGCAGGATGGTCTCTGAAGGTCACTTTCAGGTAATTTATGTGAACATACCTATCAGGGTAAATGGAACCCATTTCCTCATCCACTTTCTTGTTTGCTATAACAAATAGGCATGATTCTTATTTACTGAAGGCACATTAATTTGAGAGATGCAGACACTGCTTTTTAATTCATCGGTCATACTTGTCAGAATATATTTGGGACTGGCTAGGGATTTTAGGAGTTTTAATCCAAGATACGGAATGTTATATGTTTCAGGTGATCTTTCTGACTTTTAATTTTCGTTAGCTTCTTGCCTTTCATTTTTCTTTTTGTGGAAATAGTGTGATCTAAACTTGTTTTACTTGTAAGTTTGTGTTTAGCATTCGGGAGTTTTAGGGCTGAAAATTTTGAGTTTCTGCTCTGGAAAATGGTGTATATGTTTGGATTTATCTCATACCCTTCTTTAAAAGCTGGAGATGTTGTAAGGCAAAGACAAACATAATCTATTTGGATTACTGTAATACTATATTATGATTAGATATATATTATTTAAAATCCACTTGAGAAACCTAGTTACAATAAATTACATTCAGAAGCCTTTTAGCTAGGCTGCTTTCTTTTCTTCCCATAAGGCTGTTATTACCTACTGCCCTTTGGAAAGATTCCTAGATATTTTTTTTAGTATGTTTTAAAAAATGCACAGTTGTTGTTTTTTCTTTCCATATTTGTTGCCTGTAGCCAATTCTTGGGTGGATGGGGAGTCTTATCCTCAAAGGCAATATAGAGAATTTTTTTTTTAGTAAATAAATAAAATAATTGCCTTCCTAGAGCTTGGGTGAAGATACCATTTGCAGTTTAACATATCTTTGTGTTGGTTGCAGAGTAATGTTATTTTCATACAAGGAACTTAATACAAAATTGTGAAGTCTTCTTTTACAGCTGGAGCTCATAAATTAAATGTCAAGAAAAGGAGGGTAAACTTATTTTTTCCCCTGTACTGTTGACAATCCTTGGAGCATGAGATTTCTCTCATATAGCAGTTTTTAAAATATTTGATTTGTATTTGATTTTATAATGCACTCTAAAAAGCCCAAAAGTTGTAATAGTAAAAGCAGAGGTTACAAGTTTTCATTTGCACTTGACATCTAGTAGCAAGAATATCAAAATAAATATGCTGTGGATGTCTGTATTAATGCTTATTACGGTGCCCTACAATTACATTTAAGATAACATTTTTAAATATAGTTGTTTGAAATTAAGAGTTGTCATAAGTAAGGTTTAAGGGGTGGGTGTATTTTTTTAACGTTTATGTCGATTAGGATAGAATAACTATAAAACTAATCCTCGACTTAAAACCATAATTGAGTCCAAAATTTATGTTGCTAATTGGGAAGTTTGTTAAGTTAATTTTGCCACATTTTACAAGTTTTCTTGCCCTGTTTGTTAAGCGAATCGCTGCAGTTGTTAAATTAATAACACCGTTGTTAAGTGAATCTGGCTTTTGCATTGACTTTGCTTGTCAGAAGGTCACAAAAGGGGACCCCATGACCCCGGAACACTGTAACACTAAATATGAACCAATTATCAAACATCTCAATGTAAATCACATGACCACAGAGATTCTGCAACAATCATAAATGTGAAAAATGGTCATGTCACTTTTTTCAGTGCTGTTGTAACTTCGAACAGCCACTAAATTAGCTGTTGTAACTTGAGCACTATCTGTACTGAGTTTGTAGTCCACCATTTGTATCAACTACAGCTGCATACTAGGACAAGCCTTAATTACTGAAATAATAACATTCTCTTACAGAGTTCTTAATCCCAGGCAACTGATCCAATTATTCTTTGATTCAGAACAGACATTGAGCCTTTTTGAATTATTAGGGGGGAAACCATTGCAAAAATCCTGGAAATTGGCACTGTTTTTGGTAATGTGCACACAGGTATGCTTGTGTGAGATGTATTCTGTGTTTCAGTGTATTCTGTGTTTCTGTGCTTTGCGTGATTGTACCGATGGAGGCTCATTCAATTTCACTGCACACATGTTGTGCATTGACAATAAAGGTTTGAGTAGAATTGGATTTCATTGATCAGGGTTTTCAATATCAGAGAGGCTAGTGACTTGACCTTCCTTTTTGTTCCCCCGGAGTTTTTGTTCTGCTGTTGCCTGGCCTTCCCCTGTCCGATACTCTCTAGATGTGCGAGACTGTAATTCCTGCATATGGCAGCCAAACATGGCTATGAACAAGGGGGTTGTAGTTCTCACAATTAACAAGACTTCAGGTCAAGGAATGCTGCCCTAGTCCCAATCTTGTGCCAATCTTTGTTTCATATCTTACTTCATCATTCAGACAATAGACAAGATCAGGGGTGTCAAACTCAAGGCCCGGGGCCTGGGATCTGGCCCACAAGGACACCCTGGAAAAAGCGAAGGACTGTGGTGCCTCTCCTGAGCTTCGTGTTTGGCCGCAATGGCCTCCTGCAACCCTCTGTCAGCGGAAACAGATCTCAGAAGGGCCATCTGTGACCCTCCTGAGCTCCGTTTTTATTGGCAGAGGGTTGCAGGAGGCTGTCGCAGCCAAAAACAGAGCTTGGGAGTCCGTTTTTGCTGGCAGAGTGCTCAGGCTACCACAGGTATCCCTGACATGAATGATAGTGAGCTGCCCACCCCCCTATCTAATCCCCCCCCCCAGGTCAAACACAACTCTGATGTGGCCCTCAATGAAATAAATAATTTGACACTCCTGGACTAGATTATGGAAAACAAGCGGCTATAAAAGTGCCTGACATAACCATGTTCCTGTGTTAACATAGTCTTATTATATGCATGTATATATTATATACTTATATCTTACTGCAACTAAACAGCTCTCAGCGATTGACACAGTATAAGGAAAAATGATTTGAAACATCCACCTTGCTCTATTAGCTCTCCATCCAATAGCAGCACAAAGTATGTAGTGTAAATTAGGGCAGCTTCTTAATGGAACTGGTGAAAGAAAGTGAAATGAGCTGTTTCCTCTGTTTTCTAGGTCTCTTTGAGACAGGATGGATGATCAGAAACCACCTGGTGAGGACAAATGCTCTGGCACACCAGGTAGGTATGCCCATTTTGGTCTTTTCTCTTGATGAGCAATTTTAGGCAGATATATTACGTCACACAGCATGAAGGTGGGTGGATAGTAGTATTTAGAAAACATGCAAGCTGCAGTTATAGAACAAATGACATCCTCCTCCAAATTACACCTACAGCGGCTAGAAATTTTCTTTGATGCTGGCAAAATAGCAGTAGCATGTATCATACCTGTGGACCACAGGCTAGTTTAGAGGGTAGGTTATGGGGCCAGGATTTGCTGTTCAACAGAAATGACTACTTCACTCTGATTAATACTTGAGCTTACTCTGCTGTCACCAACAGTTTTGTGCTTATGAAGAGGGTTCATTTACATATCTCTTGGACTACAGTTAATCCACTTTCTAGCATAGCCAAATAGTTGGGAGATGACATGGTGAGGGGGCATATTTTAGGCTTGACAAGATAAACAACTTGCTTATACTTCAATACTGAAAAAAATGAAAGTTGAAAATGATGTATGCTTTACCCTCGTTAAGAGTAAACTGCAGTGATTAACAATTATTCTCAAATTATTTGATTAGCTTGAATAGAATTCAGTTTGTTTTATCTCCAAACCAGTTCTGATGAGTAGGTTCTTAATATGCTTTTTGTTAGAGGGGCAGATGGTTTAGGCTATTTACTTACTACCTGTTGTTTTTCCCAAGGGGCATTCAACTTATCAGAAGTTTAGCATACTTTATTTCTCCCTTAATTTCCACCGGGAAATTCCAGAAAGACAGTTTTATTTGATAATTTGCTGCTGGGTATCAGCAAAATGTTCCTGGAGGCGCCAGTAGTGCCAAACAGGGATGGGGGGGCGGGGGGCGGTTGTGTATATGAGCTTGAGGTTGTCTATGTCTACTTTAACAGAACAGAAGGGTGCTTTTTGTGTTAGAATTTTCAGGGATGGTTGTGCTCTTTCGAAAGTAAAATGTCAAAAGGTTTAGTAGATGTTCCAAGTCTCTGAAAAGTAGCGCTTTGATCTAAGTCACTTTCTCCTTATTTCCAAGCAAAGCTGAGTTTGTGCAGATGGCTTCCTATTGGCATGCTAAGAGACTTCTTCCTGAGAAGTATTGAAGGTGGTGGGGTCTCAATTGACAGAAAGACTTAAATTTTCCACTTTGAGAGAGAAATGGGCTTCTGTGAAATAGGACTGAATGGAAATAGGAACATGAAGAACAATATTCTGCGATCTAATTTCCCTAGCTAAAAAAAAAAGGAGTAGTTTTGGCTGTTCATCTTGTGACACCTTTCCCCAGCTTACTGGCTTTTGGGCACGTTGGGACTGCAGCGCCCTCAATTTCCTATAAACATGGTGAGCGTATGAGAACACTGAGAGCTGCAGTCCCAACAGATCCAGAAGCTGTCTGGTTGGGGAAGGCCTTATGGGATGGTCCCAGTGCTCTGCTGAAATAATTTGTAAAGGTGTATTTTATTCCACGATCATAACTGGGCAGGAATGGTGGTAGCTCATGTCCTTCCCTCATGAAGGGATAACGGAAGAATTTTTATTTGTTTTGCATTTTACAAATGTGAGCCCATAGTCTCCCTGTAGTTTTCTTCTTTTTTTGCAATTTGGAGAAGAAAAACAGGCTGCAAAGAACTTCCAGTGTGGTGAAATGCTGTGAAATGTCCCTTTGTTCCTTTTCTAATGTGCCACTCGGTCTGTCTTGCATCCTGATACCTCATCTGTGTAATTTATTTGTTATACATCCCCCATTTTCAGACGCTGGATTTATAGTTTGGAACTAAGGGAATGCCCGTCATTATTTGTCAAGATAGACTGAAATAAATACTGAACTTGCTGATTTGGAGGAAGAACCCCATATGCTTTGATATTCTCAGAGCAAGCAATGTGGCAAAAACCATGAGTCCTTATACCAGGGTGACACACCAGAGTCATTAACAGATGTTCTCTTGCAGCAGCAGATGGAATTGTATCCTCAGAAGAGCAGGGCAGCGTGGAAGCCGATCCTCTGAAGCCGCCAGAAGAAGGCCTTGTGAGAGAAGCATTGGACACGGTAGATGCTAAAGAGGAATTGCTCCAGACTTGCAGGTGAGAAGTTGTTTAAAACCAGGCAGTGTAGCTTTGGCTCATTGATTAACTCTGAACCTGGATGAATGCCAGAGGTCCAACCCGAGGTTTGTAGGACCTCGCTTACACTATAGTAGTGAATGTGAACACATGATTCTGATGGCATAGGACATTTCTAGTTCAGGGTTGAACTGCGGGGCTCTTGGTGCTCTCCAAGCTTGGTGGTTGTTGTTTTTTTTGACAGACATAATGAAACGCCTGCAAGAAAGCCATCAAGCTCAGAGAGCACCAAGATTATACAAAGCTGTACCAGGCATAATAGAAGCCCAGCGTGTTTTTGTGTTATGGGGGTTGGTGGGATCCCATAGATATTTTGATCTGGATGGCTCCTCTTAAGAAGGCTTGGTGTTTTGGTTGCTTATGGAATGGGAGAGATTTTCATTCCTTTGTAGTGATGAGAGATCTCTCCCACCCACCCACCCACCCTTTTTTTTCCCTCTGCTTGCCTCCCTCAGCCTCCCACCCAAACGCTGTGCGTTCTGCAACTGCAGCAAGTGGAGCTTGCACGGACAGCGAGAACTACTGCGGTTTGATCCTGCACCTGGCTGGACAGCGGACCTTTCCGATTTGCCAGAAGGGAAGCAGCCTGCCTCTACGGAAGCGGGAAATGATGATCTCACCCTGATTGGCTTTGCAGACAGTGTGTCGGCAAGGGAGGTGTTTGAACCAACAGGTGAGTGGTAGGTGTGGGGAAGCTTCCATCCAAGCCTGGTTTTTATATTCATTGTGAAGAAAATTCAGTTGTAACACACGAGGCTCCTCCTTATGATCCATTGAAAGCTCCATCCTGTCTCTGTATGTAGAATGCTGTCAGTGAAATGGAATGGTAATTCTTGCAGTTCCTTAACTTTTATTTTCTCCCTCCTTCCTTCCCTCCATCCTTCTCCTATTTCATGTGTGTGTGTGTGTTAAGGTGAGGGAAGCCTGATAGGGTTGACTTCCGATTAAATGGAATCCAAGGCCTCAATACTGGATTCAGATGACAATTAATGGACTTGCCTAAGGAAACAGACCTTTGCCAGCATAGGGCAAAGTTCCAGGAATCTACTTTTCCCAGCTAGAACCAAGTTTTCAGTACATCCACTTCTAAATTTCTCCCCTCACCTGTGTTCACATCAATAGTTTGTGGAAGAGGTTTGGGAATAGCAGCTGCTTCTGAATATCTGGGGATCTGAAATGTTAATTCCTGTATGGAGGTGTAGCAGCAGATCTTGGAATAATACATTCCTCCTCTTTAATTATATCTCCTTGTTCATCCCAAATTCTCTACTTTATCAGTTACCTCAAACCATAGGTCCCTCTCCTTGGCCAAACTTCTTAATATCAAAAGGGAAGGTTAATCTTTGTGTTTACCTATTGTTTTATTTGCTTTTCTTTTCCAGGGCACTTCTGGGCCCATCACTGGTGTGTGGTGTGGTCAGCTGGAGTTGTACGTGCAGAAGGGTCGTGGCTGAGCCTTGTGAACAAAGCTGTCATCTCAGGGATTGCACAGGTGTGTCCTAGTGGAGGAAGGGAGGGAGGGAGGGAGAGTTCCTTTCTAACTGCTAGTGAACAAGGACAAAGCTTTAAAGATTCTTTCTTAAAGGGGTCCCACAGGATGCAGTATCATGTACCATCACCATAGGTAGTCCTTAATGTATGACCATAATTGGGACTGGAATAACTGTCGCAAAGCAATCCAGTCATTATGTGAGTCATGCATAGTTGCTTAGCAAATTGCCATGGTTCTTCAGCAATGCACCATATTTTTTGGACTGGACCATAAGATGCACCTAGGTTTAGAGGAGGAAAACAAGAAAAAAAATAGTTTTTGGCCTCCGCGGGTCCTGTTTATGCCCTCCCTGGAAGCCAGAAGCACTCTGCAGGCCAAATATGGGCCCATTTTTGGTCTGCAGAGTGCTTATGGGTGCCGGGGAGGGCAAAAACGTGGCACGTGAGGGATTTGGGAGGCCAAAAACAGGGCCATATTCGCTCTATAAGACGCACAGACATTTCCACCCACTTTTTTAGGGGGAGGGGGAAGTGTTGCATACTCTGAAAAATATGGTGGTTGTTTAAGCAAATCTGGCTTCCCCCCCCCCGCTCTGTTTTTTAGAAGACCCCCGGGAAGGTTGCTAACAATGGTGATCACATGACCCAATGCTATTGTAAAAACACTGGTTGCCAGGTGTCCAAATTTTGATCACGTGACTTCAGGGATGTTGTAACAATCCTAAATGTGAGGACCAATTGTATGTTTCGTGTCATTGTAAGGTCATTAAACAAATGCTTAATAGGTGAAGAGTACCTGGGTTAAACTCAGAGAAACAAGAAATAAGGATGTGCTCCTCTGAAATGCATAATCTAATCCTCAGTCATGTCTTTATACAGAGACTAGAGTAGAATAACAGAGTTGGATGGGACCTTGGATGTCTTGTAGTCCAAGCCCCTGCTCAGGCAGGAAACCCTATACTATTTAAGACAAATGGTTGTCCAATCTCTTCTTAAAAAAACTTCCAAGTTTTTACATCTTATAGATATATTAGGAATCAGGACTATAGATGTTTTTTACATGTGCTAAGGAAGGGATCAAAATTAGAAGGGGAATTCCTTTTTTCCTATCACATGTTGCTATATTCTATCTAATTACATTTGTCCTGTCATAATATCACATCCTTCTCTTCAAATGGAAATCCTTTTTAAATTCAGCTGAATTTGCCACGCGATTTGAAAATGAAGACTTGAAAAGAACATACCCATTCTTCATTTAGCACAGAGGTTTCAAACTCAAGTCCCAGGAGCCGGATGCGGCCCATGGGGTGCTTAGATCTGGCCCAGGGGCCACCCTGGATACAGCGAAGTATTGGCCTGAGGTGCCTCAACCAGGGAAAGTGGCCCTTGTGAGCTCCCTTTTCCCTGGCAGAGGATTGCAGGAGGCTGTCGCAGGTGAAAATGGAGCTCAGGAACCCATATGTCCTGGCAGAGCACTCAGATCACCACAGGCACCCTCAACACAAGTGATAAACTGGCCACGCCCACCCTGGCCACACATACCCCGAGGTCAAGTACAACCCTGATGCAGCCCTAAATGAAATTGAGTTTGACACCCCTGATTTAGCAGCTTAGTTCCATTCCAGTGACCAGATCATTAGGCAAAATGGTTGCAAAGTGAACATGTAAGACAAGAGTGTATGTGCGACAGAGAGATGCTATGAAGATCATTTGTTGCTACCGTCTCATCCAGATAAAGCTCTGTTGTACAGATTTGCCAGTGTTACTTCTTATTCTAGCGTGCATTGTGTCAGGCACATAAAATTTTGTCATAAATGCACTTTAGTCAGAAAATGATTTTTTTTATTACCATTGTATTTGCGAATGGTCACTAAAGTTGAGATAGTTACTAAAAGAAGAGTGAGTGCAATATTGGGAGTCAGGTGAACAAATCAAGTAAAATTGTCAGCTTGTTCTCTTAACTTTTCAACTCTTCTTGCAAACAATCTTGCCCCCAGCAAAATTGTGTCCTTACATGCTCAACTTTACTAAAATGAAACTGAACTTGGAATCAAATTTTGTTTAATATATGCAAGTTAACTCGTTATAATAACAACATCCTGGATTTTTTTTAATGCGTCCAAGCGTTTATCAAAAGAATGTTATTCTCTTTTGAAGCAAATGAGATCTGAAAATGCCAGATTCTGGGAATTGTTTGCAGAATAATTAGGATGAATGTCCATACTTTTTTTTTTTGCTGTGATGCTGCCTGGAAAACAGATAAAGTAGCAATAAGTGATCTAGCAGCTTTGGATAGTTTCTTAGTACTGTAAATGAATTTTAGATTAATTAACCTACACCATATCAGAAATCGGGCATCTGGTATCTTCCTGTTTTTTGTTTTTTTTTAAGCTAATATCCTTGCCATTGGCCATGCAGGAGACAGATTGGAATCTTGCAGCTTGTATTGAGAATTTTCATGCAATGTGATGGCATAAGTTTAAATAGTTAATAATTTTAAAATCTTGATAGGGTAGAGTTGCAGCTGTATAATTGGGCGCTAGAAAGGTCTCTTAAAAGTTAAAGCCAATGTATTTTCAGCTAACATTTCAACTAGCTACATTTGGATTAGGTAAAGAATTTATAAATTTAATCTGGATTCTGCTACTCCTATATCTTGAGTGAAATTTAATGGATTTCCCCCCCCCCCACCAAGTTCAGAGGGAGGAGACAAGAATATCTTTCCCCTTTAACTTTTAATATTTGTTTCAAACCCCTAGATGTCTATTAGACATTATAGTATTTATGGTTTATATCATAATTCTTAGAATATAAATTAATGTTGTATGGTTTTATTACTTATATCTGTATTATAAACCTTAATACCAGCCTTATTTAATAATTATTAAATTATTAATATTTAATAAATGTATTTGGGGAAATAACAGAATACCTAATTAACTGGTCCAAGTTGGAATTAATACAAATGAGTCAAAAATCTCTATTAATTTGATCAGTTATCATTTTCATTTTCCAATAACTATATTGACTCCGTTTCAACTTGATAACTTACATATAGTTATTTGAACCAACTATATAAACTATCAGAGTTCTTACTCCATGTAATGTTTTGCTCATATACATGAATAAAATATATAAAGAAATATCTTTGGCTCTTGATAGATAGGATCTAAATTTTATTCTCCAAGATTAGACTCTTGAAATGGATGTATTTCTTAGAATTCATATACTGTCTCTAAAATGTTTTTTTAAAAATTGATACACTGCTTTATACATTTTTAAGGGAAGAATCTTTCAATTTCAGATAGATAGATAGACAGACAGACAGACAGATAGACAGACAGATATGTTTATTAAAAAGGAAGGATTTAGTTTTCCAAATGCATCATTCTGCATTTCCCTTAGCTAACCTCAAATTTTGGATGGCTCCCCCTGGTGGAAATTCTCCTTGGGTCCCTCTAGAATATTCATACATTGCACCCTTAGTTAAATTTAATGCTCTGGGATGTAAATATAATAGATATAAAATAGTTTCTCTTATTATTACATCAATTTGAAGATTCTGGTATATTATTTATAGAAAATGATCTTTGGATGCTTTTACTCATCCTAGGTTAAGACTGAATAATTGAGAACTTGAAATTAATTTTTAAAAAATCTCCCAATCATGCAGAGAATTTGGATTGGGGCTAACATTTTATGTTATAGGTTAATTAGATGAAAATGATGAATTGAATTATCATGTTCCATTTAGAGAATTATCTGCCCATTCTGACTTAGTGGCAATACTTACAATTATAACATCTGTTCACGTCTCTGTTTGCACCTGCAGCATTTTTGGCCTTGGAAATACCCATTCTACTACAAACAGTTATTACATCTAAGACATAATTATCCTACAATTACTCTTTATAAAATTCTGTTGTAATGAATTTAGAATAAAGAATTGGCATTTCTTTCTTTGCCGTGTTAATGGCAAAAAAAGTTAACACCATCATCCAAAAAGATCTTGGATTATATTTCTTCAACTAACAATAAAATTTGAAATTTATTAGATTCCATGGGACTCCAGTGTTTATATAGAAAAAGCTATACAAATAATTATGTTGGAAATGTAGTGAGATTCGTTGTTTAATTCAAATACATGTGCAACAATTCAGTTCAATCCTTTATTGTCAATGTACAACATGTGTGCAGCAAAATTGAGTGAGCCTCCATCAGTACAATCACACAAAGCACAGAAACACAGAATACATTCAGATGCTATCCTATAATTGTTCAATTTTGGGAAGAAGTTGTTACACGTAATTCATCT
The DNA here is from genome assembly GCA_017656035.1 of Myanophis thanlyinensis. Taxonomy (NCBI): domain Eukaryota; kingdom Metazoa; phylum Chordata; class Lepidosauria; order Squamata; family Homalopsidae; genus Myanophis; species Myanophis thanlyinensis. The sequence goes on from JAEANM010014166.1 coordinate 11,556, forward strand.
TTGAGGCAAGATTTAATTTTCAGATATTTATATTCCTACTTCATGGAAATTGACATCTGGGCAAATAAAGTGGATTCTCCATGCACTATTTATTCTGCGTTGAAAATTACACTATGGTTTACTGAGTTGATGACATTAATAACTTAGGAATGAACCCCTTATCAATGTAGATCAGCTATGTATGATAATAATGGAATATAGTTATCATTCATTAAAATGCTTATGTAGCATGTGTACTTGTAGATATATGCCCTGTATGTTTTGGATGTTTTGGCCTATCTTTTTTTTTTTAATGCCATATTTTTTTTTTAAAAAAGCATGTTTCTTTTTTGTATTCAATTAATAAATGCCAATGAGAATATTGGTACTGTGTTCCTACTCTCAGTCTGCAGAGTGTCTTTAGTTCACATCTTATAAGCCATGGCCAAAGTGAAATCATAATATTATTATTCTAAATTATATTTATACCTCATTCTTCCTTGAACACAATTGCCAGGCCACAGTTATTTCATCATTGGATATGTTACACATTTCTGGCTTCTTCTGGCTACTTTTCTGTGCAGGAATAATGTTTTTGTCCTGCTGGCTGTAATCTTACCATGCTCTTTTCACAGAAATGTGAACACTGTAAAAGGCAGGGTGCTACTATTCCATGCCACGCAGAAGGGTGCCAGCGCCACTATCACTTCCCCTGTGCCGCGGCTAGTGGCTGCTTCCAGTCCATGAAGAGTTTGAAACTTCTGTGTCCAGAGCATCTTGATCAGGCTGTACAGATGGGTAAGTCTTTGCAGGATTGTGCCAAGAGCAGTTGCCTTTGGCCATGGTTTCCTGGGATTGTGAAAGAGTCTACTCTTTGAATTGTCTACAGTCAAATGGAAGTCACTTTAATGGGTACATTTGACCCAAAAGGATTAGAACAAGAGAAGTCCAGAGTGTGAACTGGGTGTTTCTGAATGTGGCTGTAAATGGAGGGTTAGGATTAACAGGAGTGGAGTTGACTCCAGTATCTTCTTTTTAAAAAAAATGGTTTTCAGTCCTATTTCTTTTCTCTCTGCAGAGGATTCACGCTGCATGATGTGCGATGCTCCAGGGGAACTTCGCGATCTGCTGTTCTGCACTAGCTGTGGCTTGCACTATCATGGCACCTGCTTGGAGATCACGGTAACGCCACGGAAACGCTCGGGCTGGCAGTGTCATGAATGCAAGGTTTGCCAAACCTGCAGGTGCGTGTGAAGGCCCTCGGCACGTGCTGAGTACCTCAGGAAGGACTGAGGATGAGGACCCCTTGATTTTGACTAGGATGTGTGCTGTCTCTTCCTTTCAGGCTGTCTGGGGAGGACAGCAAGATGCTAGTGTGCGAAGCCTGTGAAAAATGCTACCATACCTACTGCTTGAAACCTGCTATCGAGAGCCTCCCCACAGACTTCTGGAAGTGCAAAGTAAGCCATGTCTTTTTGAGCAGATAAGCAGAAAACGAGGTGACCATGTTCTGATAATTTCTCTCCTTCGTCCTGCATCTCCCAACCATAGCCAGTTAGACAAAGAAATGTGTGTATTTGCTGATTTTGTTCAATCAAGTACAGGTAGTCCTCGACGTCTGACCACAATTGAGCCCAAAATATATGTTGCCAAGTGGGATATCACAAGTGAGTTTTGCCCCATTTTACAACCTTTCTTGCCCCAGTTGCTAAGTGAATCGTTGCTGTTTAATTCATAACGTGGTTGTTAAGTGAAGTTGACCTCCCCATTGATTTTGCTGGTTCAGAAGTCGCAAAAGATGACCCCAGGACACTGCAGCCGTTCATAAATATGAACCGGTTGCCAAGCGTCCCAATTTTGATCATGTGAGTGCAAGGATGCTGCAGCAGTTGTGTGGAAAACGGTCATAAATCACTTTTTTCAGTGCTGTTATAACTTTGAATGGCCACTAAATGAATTGTTGTAAGTCTAGTGTTATCTGTGCTTGAGGAAATCAGTGGTAATGCTAGTCATTTTTTCCGTCCAGTGGATATCTGGCGGGAATCCCATAATGTATCGGTATGTTTGTTTGCCTAAGGATGAGAAACCATGTTCTTACACTGCTGTGAATTTCTCCCTTAACTAAATACACTTCATGTAAATGACAGCCTTTAAGCTCCTGTCATGTTTATAGTCATGGGTCTGTTTTGGATATGACACTAAACAATAGTTCAGTGTGAACAAGCCATCATCTCCTTCCTGCCCCTTCTTTCTGACATGGTTGCAAAAGATGATTGTAGCATTCATGTCCAAGTTTTAAATAACTAAAGCTCAGAATTCCATTCAGAAAAAGAAGGTATTGCTTAATGTTGGTTAAAATTTATTCAAAGAATCCAGGAACAAAATGGATTGCAGTCCTGGCTCTTACAATGCCCTATTGTTAAAATTAACTGGAGATATTACAATGATAAACTCTGCTTAGTTTAAAATATAAAGCAAATCCTTCTAGTTTCTTTTTCATATTTGCAAGAGTATGAGGAGTTCATGGATTATATTTGGGCATTTTGCTTTGGATAGTGAGATGGTGGAATAGAAAT
>JAEANM010014170.1:0-14109 GCA_017656035.1 Myanophis thanlyinensis
CACTTAATGATAGTCATGGGGTACAAATAAGCAGTCAAATCATACTAGGAGACAATAATCAATATAAATTGTAAGGACACAAGCAACAAGTTATAGTCATAGTGGGGTTGGTGGGTGATGGAGTGATGAAAATAATAGTAATGCAGACTTAATAAATACTTAGACAGTATTGAGGGAATTATTTGTTTAGCAGAGTGAGGGTATTTGGAAAAAAGCTGTTCTTGTGTCTAGTTGTTTTTGTGTTCAGTGCCCTATAGCATTATTTTGAGGATAGGAGTTGAAACAGTTTATGTCCAGGATGTGACTGGTCCTTAAATATTTTTCCCAGCCCCTTTTTTGACTCGTGCATTATACAGGCCCTCAATGGAAGGCAGGTTGGTAGTAATTGTTTTTTTCTGTATTTATCCTCTTTAGTCCATGTTTGTCTTGTTGGGTTTCAGAACGAAACCAGACAGTTTGGTTCTGCAGATGTGGAGATGACCGGTTCAATAATTCCTCTATAGAACTGGATCAGCAGCTCCTTGGGCAATTTAAGCTTTCTGAGTCGGTGTAGAAAGAACATTCTTTGTTGTGCTTTTTTGATGACATTTTTGATATTAGGTGTCCATTTTAAGTCTTGTGATATGATAGAACCTAGAAATTTGAAGGATTCTACTGTTGATACTGTGTTGTCTAGTATTGTAAGAGGTGGTACTACAGGAGGGTTTCTCCTAAAATCTACCACCATTTCTATGGTTTTGAGTGTTGTCAGTTCCAGATTGTTCTGGTCACGCTAATTTTTAAAGTGGTCCTACCCCCCCCCCACACACACCTCTTTCTTCAACTGCTATGAATCAGGTTAAGGATGGCCAGATTCGGGCTTAAAAGAACCTTGGGTGATTGCCTTCCAGTAGGCTGTTGTAACAATGCCAACCAAATCATTAATTGTTAAAAGAAAGGAAATGTATTTAAAAAGGGGAAATGTAACTCACATTTCCAAAAAAATATGTATAAGCTAATTTAATAAGGACCACAATTGACATGAAATGAATCTTATTACTGTACTGGGATGAAAATGATATCTATGTGGATGTGGCTTGGTGCCCAGTGTTATCCTGTGATAAGATAAACAACCAATTAATTAATTCAAATTCCTCTTCTCTTATGAGTTTTTGTGAATTGGTTCTGACTCTGGCAGTCCTTTAATTAGAGAACTAACCTTAAACTGGCAGCCTTCTTTGATTCTAAATATTTATACATAGTCCACCAATTAATGGCAATAGTTTTCTGTATAGTGGGGGAGTGCATATTCTTTTACTTGTTTTTGCCCTGCTCATCATGTTTAAATCATATACCCCGGGGCCATGTGTAAACCTAACAGAAATATATTTTTGACAAATACAAATAGTAGGGATTCTACTAAAGCCAAAGGACACAAAGGCAGTACAATGGAATTGCCACCTTCAGGCAAACTTTTTTTTTCCTGAGATGAATCCTAGAGGGATCTGTATTGCATAGCAGTGTTTTGAAGCCAGTAGTAGAAAGACATTTCTTTTTAAACCACAAGGCCAATGGGATTTGATGTATATATAATTTCCATTCTTGCTAAATTGTTTTCCCTCTCCTTTTATATATCTTTAATAAAAGGACTAATACATGCTCTGCTAGGTTGCTTAGTGCACAGTAACATTCTTCATATAGTTCACAGCTTTATAGGAATGAGTGACAGCTTGCTCAGCATGTGTAAATATCTCTCTTGACACTCCATGAAACCAAATGCCAATATGACCTGAGAAAAGACAAAAGGTGAGAAGAAGGATGTCAACTAAAAATGGCTGGCATGGCTTCCAGTCGAGTAATATTCAAATAGGAAGGCATAATAAAAATGACAGAGGTGCATACAATCACAACAGAGTTAGTAAATATGTGTTCATTGGAGAGGAGGGGAAAAACAGATATTTTGTTCTTTAAAAAAAATCAAGAAATAGAAATACCTTGACTTACATTTCTAGCTACGAGCATCTCCAAAACATAGTAGCAATAATATAATATAAAGCTTTTAGATACACTCATTCTTTATCCGAATGATAAATGATTCCAGAATGATGGAGAAAAAGAATTCAGAACAAAGTTCTGCAGTAGGATTTGATGGATATCATTACATTCTTCCAGCTGTTCACTTCAGCACTGAAGGGTAAGCATTGTGGCTCCTGGAATTATTGATCAAAGAATAGATTTACTCAGGAAGATGGAGATTTAGTTCCTAGAGGGAGGAAGAATGCCCCAAAGGGTGATAATGAGAAATAGAAGAGTGCATGCAGGGGGACTTGGGGCAGAAAGCACTCACAGAAGTTTAGTGTACATAGATAGCAACATCAGTTATGAATATAGATAGATAACTTGGAGTCGAATAGAAGTCTTGTACATCCCCATCAACCAGTCACTATTAACGTGGCTGACAGCAAAGAACTGAAGGAATAGGACACCAAATCCTCTGCCATAACAGAATTTTGTGGAAAGGTTTAGGAATGTACTAATGCAGGCTGTACTGAATTATATCAAAACTATTTCTAGTTTCACAGTTTATCTTCAGCTATTCATTGTCAAACTCCTTGGAAAATCCAGTGAAATGTGGTAAGAGCTTCATTCTATCAGAATATGAAAACTGAACTATTGTCTTCTTTTTATTTGCCATGAATTTATAGCAATTATATCAGTTAGAAGTCATCACCAGTTCTTGTATTTTGAATTATGAAATCATAGTATTGAAGATTAAGAGAAGACATTGTACTTCTCTATTCTGAGTTGGTCAAATGATACATATAATATTGAATCACTTCTCAGCACCACATTTTGGACCACATTGACAAAGCAGAACATGTCCAGAAGAAAGCAACCTTAATAAGAGGCTGGGAAGGAAATCTTACAAGAAACTGTTATAAGTGTTAGGTATGTTTTCACTGAAAATGAGAAAACTGGTAAGGCATGAAAACTATCTTTGGGTATCTGAAGAACTGTCATGAAAAATATGGGGCAGAATTGTTCACGGTTGTTTCAGAAAAGAATAAGAACAAATGGGTTTATATTCAACAATGGAACAGACCAGGACAGGAAGTAATGAACTCTCCTTCACTGAAAGTATTTAAATAAAGGTTGAATGGTCAGGCATACTTTAGTAGTGGTTATTGTACCAGCAAGGATTGGAATAATTAACCTTCAAGTTCATTTGCTACCCTTACATTTTATTTTTTATTAAAGACTGCCGCAATTTGATGCTTACACAATTCATATAATAGCCATTTAGACCTATAGATCTGTTCCACACATGGTATGGAAGCCAACTTATTGAATGTAGTATATGCCTAGTCAACTGTGGGTCCCTGAGTACTTGCATGTTGCATGTTTGCAAGCTAACAACTGGATACATTGTGGTTAGATTTTATGTATATCCTTAAAATGTGTTGGATGTATATTGAAAATAAATGAACTGCATGAAGTTGCTAGTGATACAAACTGAATTAGGTCTTAATCTTCAAATTTTGGCAGGAAACAACAAACTAGAGAATAGAGACATTGTCTATCACATTTGGAGCCCATAGTAAGATTTCACAGCTGAGCTATAAGCCAATAAAAGCTGAGTTGATAATTGAAGTGCTGACACACAAGTCTTAGGCATACTAGGGTGAGCAAACTACTATATAACACATGAATCAAAAGTCTGTTTCATAGAGCAGCAAATCTGTTGCTGAATATGCAGATGACTTGGCTTAATGAACAGCCTCATTTAAAACACACACACCACCCCTTTCATGTGGCCTAACAATCAGTGACTGTTATTAATGCTTTAATTTGGTGGACAGTTGTAGAATACATAATATTAAATTCAGCAAAAATAATCTAGAAGTATTTATATTTAAGAACATTTGCCAAATGTATATTATTATATGCTATAGGACAGCTGTTAAATCAGGATTATAAAATAAAGAAGGTTTGTGAAATTAAAAAAAGGTTCATTAACTTTCATCTTAGAGAGGAAAAGAAATAATCCTTTAAAAGGTGCACTGATTAATTCACATATTAGAAAATCTTAATTTAAATTTAATTACTGTATAGTAAAAAGTATGGATCGTGATATGCTCCTTTTCTTAAAAAACAGAAAGCTATCAGAAGGAGTTCTAAATACTATAGAAATTCTACTTTTTGCACCTCCTAATGTTTTCTCAGTTTCAATATCAGAGGACGAACAACAAATTTGAGGGACAGGGTGTGAATGGATTAAATAACCAAATTAGTAGTTATATTATTTTATTTAATTATATTAAATTAAATAAATTAACTAAATGAGTGGAATAGAGAAATTCTGGGGATATAATATACTTAGACTTTAGCAAGGCATTTGACAAAATAGATGGGGGGGGCGGGGGGGATGGAGAATAGCTAATACTTTGTAAAATAAACAAGAGCCAGAAAGATGTTTACAGACTTGAGCATTGGGCCCTATCCAACAAGATGCAGTTCAATAGTGAGAAAAATAAGGCCCTGCACATAGGCAAGAAAAAAACAAATGTATAAATACAGAGTAGATGTTACCTGGTTCAACAGTAGAAATTGTGAGAGGGATTTAGGAGTCCTAGTGGACCACCAATTAAGTAAGAGGCAGCAATTTCTGTCGCTGCCAAATAGCCAATGCAGTCCTAGGCTGTACCAACAGAGGGAAAGCATCAAGACAATGGGAAGTGATAGTGCTGCTTTTACAACACACTGGTGAGACCACATTTGAAATACTGCATCTAGTTCTCACAACACAAACAAGATGTTGAGACCCTGGAAAGGGTCAGAGAAGAGTGACAAAGATGTTAAAGGTTCTGGAGGTTAAATTGTATGACAAATGGTTGAGGGACTTAAGTATGTATAACCTATTGAAGAGAAGGATCAAGGGAACATGATAAGTGTCTTCAAGTTCTTGACAAGTCTGTCACAAAGAAGAGGGGATTGAATTATTCTCTAGTGTACCAGAGGACAGGACAAGAAGTAATGGGTGGTATCTTGTTAAAGAGAGATACAATCTACTATAAGGAGAAATCTTATTATAGTGATGACAATTAATCAATGGAATAGCTTGCCTTCTGGGGTTGTGAATGCTCCATCACTAGAAGTTTTAAAAAAATAGACTGAACCACCAGTTGGCAAGGCTAGAATAGGACTCTTGCCCTAGCAGGTGATTAGACTACAAGACCTCTAATGGTAAGAGGTGGAAGGAATTTCCTAACTGTAAGAGAAGTTTGATTGTGTGAAAAAGTTATCCAACAGGAATTAGTGGGTTCCCATTCACCAAATATATTTTAAGCACAAACTAGATATCCATCTGTTTGTGACGTATTAATTTTTTTGCTGAGCAGAGGGTGACTCCTTAGATGGCTTTTTCCTATTCTGTGATTCTGAGAGAGAACAAGCTGAAGAACAACAAAATAATGAATGAAGGAAATCTGCTCCTCCCTAGATAATAACTATGCTCTTGAGATGGTGTTACATATAGAAGCATTCACAAAAAATCTTCTTTTGTTGTGTCCTCACTATGAAGTCATTTACATTTTAATCAGCCAACTGGGAATTTGAACAGAGCAATATGAACTTTAGCTATATTTCTCTTCAGTACAGCTTATTTTGAAGAAAACAACAAATATTTACTTCCTTGGAGGTAATAAAACCCTGCAGGGGATGAGGAGGTGAAGTAAACTTGAGCATGTTCTCATTATCTCACTAAACCAATCAATAATCTAGCATCGATCACAATTATAAAATAATATATTATATTATTTTTAAAAAAAAAATCAAACAAGCATACTATGGGATTTGTGAAAATATCTGTCACTGCACATTGATATACTCAAGAGTTCTTTGGCGTCTACCACCTTCAGCTTCCAATCTGAGGTGGAATACTTGAGTGTGAAGAAAAAGAAAAGTGGCATGCAGCTTACAGCAATATTCACCTCATGCTCACCTCTTCATAACTAAGTGCCATATTATTTGGTGTGAATAGGATCTCGTTATATGAAGGACTCACACACTTTTCATTGCAAACCTGGATGTTACCACAGGAAAGAAGATAACACTTTAATAACTGATACAGAGTGACAAAGCCCCAAAGAGTCTGCACAAGCTCTCTCTTATCTTTGAGTTACAGATTTCAGCAGTATTGTGTATTGAATCTTGAATATTGGATCTGGACTGCAGAAAGATGTTGGTGATTTAGCTAGATCTATATTGTTTTCTGGCTGGGCTCCAAACACAGATTTGTTGCAGAGATTCTTTTAGGTAGTAAAGGAAAAGACAGTAAAGAGAAATCTGGAGTGTCATCAGTGATATCTGTTTCTAAATGCAACATACAACAAGATTAGTTCCCATGTGCAATTCTGCTTTCAGATGCAGTTCTCTGTGTTTACTTTTTTAAATTGAACAACAGAATAAATTAGCTACATAGGGACAGCATTTGCTAGATATGAGTTGGATTTTCACCCCCAAACTGGTTGATTATGTGGAAAGCAATGTTAGCTGTTCTCAGTTTTACCACCTTGGTTTTCCTTGAACTGTACAATTTATTTTTCATAGCAAAAAATCATAATTGTCTTAGAACAGTAAAGAAACTGGATAGCATTAACCAAATTTAAGAAAGCAACAATATCATTAAAAGAAGGCAAATGGAGTTGTAAATATTTGGGAGTAAAAGAAATGTCAGGAAAAATATGTTTAAATATTTTTAAATATTAAATAACCATCTTTCAGGAAAAAAGCAATCCAAAAATTTTCTTACTATGACCTAGCATTGTTCTGGTATTTCCCACATATTGCATCCACTGTGACATCAGTTTCTTTCTGCTAAAAGAAAAGAATTGGTTTTTTTTCCTGATTCACCTTGCTGCCACAAATGCCCTTAGAGGCCCATCTGTTTACAGAGAGCTAGGAGATCTTCAGAATGGCACAGAAGATGGCTGGAGGAGAAGAGAGGAAAACTATAGGGGGCAGGAGAAAATGCCCTTCCCCCTTTTTCCATTTAGCACCTGCCTCATTCAAAATTGATCTGCTAGTGAAATGGCAACCCTAAATGCTATCCAGTTTCTTTACAAGCAGTTCTTTGAGGTTAGTGGTTTGAGGTTCATCCTTCTCCTCCCTAGCCCAGTGTGCTTTCTTCCTACTTTTGAGATGGAAGAGAAGTATCACTTTCTGAGTATTATTTCTCTCACAATCTTCCTTTTATGAGGGCTTGGGAATGAGGTTTTTAGACTTGCCACAAGGGCAGTAGGAAGCTGTTGCTGTCAGGGATAGCAGGTAGATGGCAAAAGTACAGCTGGTGCAAGGTGGTAGGGCTTGGGAACTTTTCCTTGCTGTCTGAAGAACAAAATTCCCTATTCTCCTACAGAAGTGTGTTTACAAAGAAAGTAAAAAAATGGAAGAGAGTTCTTACTCCAACTTAGCACACATGTACATATAGGAGTTTGTCTTCGGCTTTAAAATGGCAATTGTGCCAAATCCCTTCAGTCCAGCTTCAGCAATAACCAGACATGAAGATGGAAGTTTTGTTGGTAGAACATGTCCTTAGCGGATCGTAAACACATGGCTTCAGAGCTGGGGCAAGGGATGTCTGGGTAGATCATTTCTATCTCCCAATCTAGAATGATTGATTCACATTGTTTTCCCCACCCCACTAAGTTATGTAGACATCAAGACATGTTCGTGCATGGCCACGTTTCTATGTTTCTTCTCAGAAAACTGCCAGCAAATCAGCACTTGCCTTTTTTGTTCAACAGCTAAAAACAGAGAAAATATTGTCATACAGTGACTGAGTGCCTAAGTGCATTTCTCTTTCACCTTTTCATAGCAGTGTCTATGGAGATTCTCAATCAACCAATTCATGGTTGTCTCAAAGGTGCTTTTTCAAGAGGCAACTAGACTTTCTGTTTTTCTTTGAAGACATTTTGCTTTTCATCCAAAAAATTTCTTCATCTCTGACTGGATGGTGGAGGATGGAAGGATTTATACTCCTTGCAGACAGCTGGTCATTTGCATTCTTTTGGCAAGTCATTAAGGCCACCTGGAGATTTATCTGTGCTTCAGGGTCACATGAGTGGTGCAAATGGATGTGAAGCCTTCCTGGAACTGTTGATTGGACTGTGTTGTAGACTGGAGAACTAAACAACCCTCTCTCAACAAAGGGGGGGGGGGTACTACGTCATCTATCTTGGTGGCACAGTGGTTAGCATGCAGTACTGCAGTACAGCAGTACTTCTGCTGTCTGCTGGTTCAAATCCCGCCAGGCTCAAGGTTGACTCAGCCTTCCATCCTTCTGAGGTGGGTAAAATGAAGACCTAGATTGTTGGGGGCAATATGCTGACTCTGTAAACCACTTAGAGAAGGCTGGAAAACACTATAAAGTGGTATATAAATCTGTAAGTGCTATTGCTATTGCTATCTCCAGACAACAACACAGTCCTTTCAATAGTTCCAGGAAGGCTCCACACCCATTTATACCACTTAGGTGACCCTGAAGACACAGATAAACTTCCAGGTGGCCTTAACAACTCAGCTGTCTGCAAGGCATATAAATCTTTCCATTCATCACCATCCAGTTAGAACTGAAGAAGCTTCTTGGATGAGAAGTGAAACTTCTTCAAAGAACAACCAGAAAGTCCAGCTGCCTCTTGAAAAAAGCACTCTTTTCCCCATGCTGCTGTTACTTTCCAAACTTCTGGAATTATATGATCATGGAGTTGGAGCAAGCAAAGGGCCTTAGAAAAACATAGAACAACTATTTTTGATATTTATCTTTACAGCATTAATAATGGCCATCACCAATATTTGCATTAGTCATTAGGTCAGATCTAGTGATTTGATGTCGGGTTTTTTGTGTGGGGGCAGTGGTGCAATTGAACTAGCTTCACTACTGGTTTGGTGTGCATGCTTTGCATGTGTGCATGCCAATCACAGGGCACTTTAAACAACAAAATTTCTGTTCCGGAGGCTTCCCAGCTGATTGGAAAGGCTGTGGGGGTGTGCAGAACAACTGTTTTGCTGACCCAGGTGAGTACAAAACTAAAAATTTGAAAGCAATATAAGCGAGAAAAGAGCAAGGGCAGGTGGGATGGCCCAAACATCATCAGGAGTGGGTGGGTGAGACCAAGCTTCATTGTTGCTACCTGTACAGCAGAACTGGTGCATATCAGCTGAATTTCACCACTGGGCTGGGGGGGAGGGGTATCTTCAAGTCAGTTTTTAATTCCTGGCAACTGCCTGAGCAGTTTTCAGTTTTCTTGGCAATGATTGTTGGGGGTGGTATGTCTTTGACTTCATCTTTCTTGGGCTGAGTGAGAGTGACAGGCCCAAGTCACCAACTGGCTTTGTGTCTACAATGGGACAAGTTTTTAGTCTGATGCCTTCACCACTTCTTTTTGAATCAAGGTTATATGAGGTTGACAAAAGCATCCGTGGAAGGGTGCATGGGAAAGCAAATGAAGAAAGCCATCTTGACCCAATGTTTTCTCTTTTGCTCATATAATGAGAAGTTGCTTGCATACAATATACAAAAAGAGTAGCGCTCATGTTGCAATACTGTCGCACCACATTTTGCTGAAATTCTTCAACATTGCAGAAGCTTCTAGAGACCCACAATGTGAAATCCAAATATGACAGAACTGGATAAAGTGTAGAATGAAGTTGCAGCCACGTTGCATCTATAACTTGTTTTTTTCCTATATTTATTTTTTATAATGAAATAAAACGCATTCAAGGAATTTGGTCTGTCTTCTTCATCTCCTGATGTCTCTAAAGCTTTTAGATGAAAAAAACCAAAAACCCTTTGTCGTGCTCTTTCACCAGTGATATTTTAAAAAGGTGCAAAATTACAGAGACTTAACACTTTCTGAGTTTGCAGCATTTGCTTTTCATCTTTTAGCCAACAGAACACAGCCCAGAAGAAATTGGCAGAGAAATCTTGGAGAGGTGTTCAACCACCTTTCAAACATGGTATTTGAGTGCTCACATGGAAAAAAAGAAAATAGTCTTAAACAGACACCTAATTTTCCAAACAAAAACAAACAAACAAAAACTCAGGATCACTATTCCAATCAATACTCCTAGTACTAATATTTATCACACACCCCACTTTTGAGAGTGCAGTAAAATGCAATAGGCTCTGGGCTGGCAGGATGCATCTTCAGAAAAAAGGTAAAAGAAGCTATGTATTAGCATACATGTTGCATTTTCTAGTGTAAACTATATGCATTAATGCATATTCAGAAGTAATTATTACAATAACATTAATACATCTCAGCATTCATAGAGAAGATGGTGTTAAGGCTTCTAGGGTGATTGCCAGCAGTGCTTACTGGGTAAATAAAAATTTGCAAGATGGTGGGCACAACATTATAACAGAAGCTCCCTATTTCGTATGTATAAAGGAATGGGGCTTATATCAAGATGTCACATGTGTCATCTTGCGGATTTTGATCTTCTTTTCAGACTTCACTGTTGTCTGCTTAACAGTCTGTCAAGGTGTTATATAGGTTCATGTCTAATAAACATTAAAATGTAGTGTTCCTTTTGAAGCTGGTAAAGGGTGTAATTTGTTCCTTTTTTGTATTTTACGAATGCATGAAATAATTTTAATTTAAATTGCCATATATTAAAATTAAGATGAAGATGTTATTGTTATTTATAGTAGCTTTGCTAGTTTGTTTTAATGCTGTACTACAAAACTGTTACTGTTGCTTTTGATAAGATAAAATTAGTCAAGAGAAAATCCATTAAAATTAATAGGATAAATAATAAAGTTAAATACCTTTAATTTCAATATGATTTACATATGATTAAGTTACTGAAAGCTACTCATGAATTCTAGAAATGGCTATATCCAGAAAGTATATTTAGCTATGCTCTAATGAAGTGCTTCTTCATGACATACAATACATGTTATAATATTATTAAACTATTCCTATTTTGGAAATCTTCAGATAGTAAACTTACTGGTAATTATGCCTATGTCATTACAACATCTCTAGATTCTATTCTTAAGAGTTTTTAATTTGGACTGGCATTACATAATCTTTAACAGATTAGCAGAGTTGGAAGGGACCTTGTAGGTCATCTAGTCAAACCCAGGAGATTAGAGCACAAGTTCCAGGATATCTCCACAACAAAACTCACAAGGCCATCACACAGCCCATTATACCAACGTTAACTCTATCTACCAATCAAGAGACAGCAATGCAGCCAACCAGCCCAGCATACCACGCCCTCCCACCAGTATTTATAGAGCGACAGCAGCTCTAGTCACACACTGCTTGCACTGGCACAAAGCAGAAGGCACCAGCCTGAAGATGGCGAGTGGGACCTCACTGAAATGTTGCAAAGATACTCTCAGACTTACACAGGAAAAGACCCGAACTGGTATATAATCAATAATCAATCAGTAAGACTGAATGCCCTATTTAGATATTTTTAATGGATTGTAAACTGCCCTAAGTCTTGCAAATGAGGTCGAGATATAATATGTTTAATGAAATAATGTGAACTGCTTCATCACAAACTTCAAATTTCAATGTTTTAAAGTATCATTCCCTTCCTGGCAATATTTAATTTTAAGTATTTAATAAATAATGTCACAATTATTGGTTATTTTGTCAAAAAAAAAAGTTTCTAAAGATGTAAATTTACATGATTGTTTGTGTTTGTGAATCTATTTACGGGATTAAATTAACCTCACTTTTTATTAGTTTGTTTGTTAGGGATATTTCTAGGGAGTGAAACCTCAGTAAATTGTAAGTCAGCCTTACCTTGGCAGTATATCATATCCAGAGAGCTTACAGTGAAATTACAGACAGCTAGTCAAACATAGTAAATTAGGGATCATACAATAAATCAAAATAATGTCTTAGGCTGAAAAAGGGTTGGGGTGCCTTAAAAAACAGTCTGGTAAAGATGAAGGCACTGAAACAGCATTGATGAATTCAATAAAGAAACCTTCCTTTTGATTAACTCGCTCTTCATATTTGCAGGTCAGTAAACAGGACTGTGTTATAACTTTTGACAATATCTTTGTGTATCTGGAAAAAAGAGTGGCAGTGGCAAATGAGAGTCCAAAGAAGGAAGCCTTGATGTTTCATAGGGCCAGGCAATTTGAGTTGCCAATGAAACATTTATAGTAGGTTTCTGTGAACCTTTGATGATAACAAACAGATGCTAAACTGTTCTGTATTCTGACGTGCACCCAGACCTTCTGACAAAGTGACTTGCTTTTCTTAAATTTTTGCCCAAGTCTGGCAGCAACAGAATGGATTCTAACAGAATAGAGCAGTGTTTCTCAAACTTGGCAATTCTATGATGTATAAACTTTGCCTCCCAGAATTCTAGCTTACTGACTGGAGAATTGAAATCCAGGAATTCTGTCTGGGGTCACAGCTCCAAGGCAAGTGTTCTATACCCATATAAGGAGTTGTGGAGACAGCAAGTCTGGCCGCCAGCATTCAGAGAGCAGGAAAACCCTGCTCTCTGATTGGCCAAGGCGCGCCATTCAAAAGGGTATAAAAGCTGTCAAAGTGCTTGTAAATACGTTCTTGTCATGCTTGTGCTGTAAATAAAGAGCTGTTGTCACTTTAACTACTCACGTCTAGCCTCTTATTGACGGAATCAAACACTGGCGACGAAGGTGGGATTCTGAGGCTAACAGCACAAGTTCCACCGAAAATGCCTACACACGCCCCGCCAGAGCCGTTTGACCCAGATTCCGAGGAATGGGAGGCATTCATAATGAGATTCAGAATCTATCTGGTAGCGAACAACCTAGAGCGAGCATCAGACGAGAAGAAGAGAGCCCTCCTGATCGGTTATTACGGGAAGATGACACTTTGTCTAGCCAAAGGTCTTGTATCACCTCAATCTGTAGAAACCATGTTGTGGCCCGAACTACAGAAAGTCTTAAAAGAACATTTCGAGCCTGCACCATCTCGAACAGTTCTGAGACATCAATTCAACGAACGCAACCAGAAAGAGGGAGAATCCATAAATAACTACATTGCCGAATTAAGAATGGCTGCAGAGAAGTGCGATTTTAACAATCTAGAGGAACGACTAACAGATTGATTAGTTTGTGGGGTAATTGATCCATTCCTCCAACAAAAACTTCTTTCAAAACCTGAGTTATCGTGGAAGATGGCTGTGGAGATCGCAGGAGCCACAGATGTGCGCCAAGAAATCCTTCAATCAAACAATCTGCAAAAGCTCAGCAACACGAAAAGCCCGCCAAACCTGAAAAGGCGGGAAGTGTAAACTGAGTCAGCAATGAGAGTGAAAGTGAGCAGAGTGCAGACGAAGCAGTTCATTTCCAACAGAAAAAGACCAGCAAATGTTGGAATGAATCTGTATGTTCCGGTTGCGGAGGGAAACATTCTCGCAACAACTGCAGATTTAAAGAAGCAATTTGCAGGAGGTGTGAGAAGAAAGGACATTTGGCGCGAGTTTGCTGCGCCAGCATGCCGTCCGCACTAACTGAAAAACCACCTCCAGGAAACAAGAGAGCTGAACGAGAGCCATTTAGAAGAAGAAGCAGCGAATTTAAACACAAGGCAAATCACATCCGCATTTGTTTAAATAAAAAGAAGGGTGCACAGAAGATCAAAATCAAACATCAAAACTCTATAATCAGTGATTACCAAGGGAGAAGAATAGTTGTTTTGGGTCGCCAGACTGTGCACGTTGAGTTCAAGTCATTTAAAGGACAACTGGACCTGACAGTTGTTGAAAAAACCCTCCCCAGCCTTTTAGGGCTCGAATGGTTCAGAGCTCTAGGTCTCCACGTCGAAGGGGTCAACAGAATCAACACACCAGTTCCAGACAAGGACTTCAAAACCCTGAACTGTTTGCCGACGGGTTGGGCAAGTATAAAGGGAAACCTATTTCTTTCAATTTAGACCCCCAGGTGGCACCAATTAGGCTAAAACCCAGGAGAGTTCCTTTTGCCCTTAAAGAAAAAGTTGCTGAACAAATTGACAAGCTGCTTAAACAAGGCATATTGGAACCTGTAGAGCATGCTAGGTGGGAGACCCCTATAGTAACACCTGTTAAGCCAGATGGGTCTGTAAG
>JAEANM010014171.1:0-14109 GCA_017656035.1 Myanophis thanlyinensis
AATTACTCATGTACTCAATTACTCATTTTAATACATATATTCCACCATTCTTCCAGAAGTTTTGAAAAGTTTTTCTATGAAATTGAGGATAGCAATACATGTTTGTTCATTTTCAGAATTTTGATGTAAAAATTCAAATGCAGTTTCAAGTAAATAATCAGGAAATCTCTTAGATACAACAAAACCCCAATAATACACAATACCCTATAATAGTAGCTTATATTAATAATACAGAACCTCAGAAATACTTCAGAATGGAGGTGGCATGTAATACCATTGTTTCAGGTTCAAAATTACCCATGGCAACACTACTTACATCTTGTGCACCCAAGGGTAGACTGAAGGAGATGCACAAAGAAATCACAGGGTTTTTTTTTTTTTTACTTTAATAGGAATTTGGAAAAGACAGTGGTTCTTTGTAGTGTTAAAGAATTGCCAAGTGGCACATAGCGTTAAGTGCTTCATCTCACAGGGTTGAGCATTGATTTAAATTCCCTCAGAGATAACCAGATAGGAGTATGTGTGTTCCACAGCAATTAATCTTTTAGCATCAAAAATAAATCTGAAGAAAACACTTAAGACACAACACTGTAATTGCCAAAAAAAACAGGCTAAAGAATAGCAATACCTATGTCATTACTTCTGTGGGCATAGATTGGGGTACTTACCTTTGATTTGATTTTTTTATTTTAGTAGAATAGTTTACTTTTGATGATAATAGCATTATTCCTGTTGCAATGCATTTTGGTTCATACATATATTATAGGGTGCCGCCCCCCCATTGCCGCCACCGCCCCCCGTTGCCGCCGCCGCGCCCCCACTGCCGCCACCGCCATCCCCCTGACGCCGACGCCCTGCCCCCAATGACGACGACGACGCCCCGCACCCCCGGGCGACACCCCCCGCCGACACCCCCTCATCCTCTTTTTTTGTTTATCAACTATGATCAGCCTAATATATTATACAAAGCAATATATTCTTCAAATGAGGAAAATAGAAAGGAATCATAAATAGGGTTCACTGCAAAATAGGGTTCATTTGTTATACTGCAAAATTAATCAGGGATACCTATCACTAAACAGTACTTCATTATTTATCCCTTCTATGAGTTTATATTGTCCCACAACAGCTTGAAAAAGAAACTGAACAATGTATTTGAAAAAATTGCAAAAGAAATGCTTGAGAAGAATTACATTTGTTGAAGCAAATAAATACAATCTGGTACAGGGAAAACACAAACAAAGAGAAAGGAAAAACAAAAGGATCTTAAAAGACATCTGTGTTTCTATACTTATAATACTGAATATAATTCATTCATTAAACATGTTTGAGAGAACTGTTACAATTTATTTTTATAACATATATCAAAATTAGATGACAGATGTAAAATAACAAATATAGAGTGTTACTTCCAGGCATATAGAAACAAGGCCATTTCTTTTGTAGTTACTTAATTTCCTTTGCATATCTCATTTTCTTATGAAGTTAACTCCAATTTTCTTTAGTTTTCCATTCAATGTAACTTGATGAACAGAGTTTAAAAAAAATAGATGAACACGTACCATTTATAAATAAAATATGCATCCCACAATTAGGAATTAGTGAAAAATGTGCATGAATTTGCTTTTACACAATATCAAATTATTTATCCCTCTAGTTCGGTAATATCTGCATGAATCAGCAGCTGGTCTTCATAATTTCATAGAAAATTATTTTCCAATCCAATATTGAATTGCCAGATTGAACTGGTAGTAAAAGTATGTTTTCTGTTTCTCACTGTTTCCAGTAAGCCTTCTGTAGGTTCTGATGGCAAACCTATGGCACATGTGCCAGAGTCATCAGAGTCCTCTCTGTGGGCACATGTGCCATAGCCCCAGCTTAGCTCCACATCATTTCTCCATGGAGTTTCTCGCTGCTTCCCTGCAAATGACAAAACAAAAGCTCATTAAAGAAAAATATCTTACCTCTTGCAGAGCTGCTGGTGTTGTAATGCTGTGCCTCCCACAGGCCAACTAGTCTTTGGGTCTCTGCTGCATGTGCATGAAACTTGCAGTTTGGGCACTTGGTCTCTAAAAGGTTTGCCATCACTGGTATACAATATCTATGACTTACTATTCCTCAAAAAACAAACTATTTTCCTCAAATAAGAATGCACCATTGTAAGCAAAAGTAATTTTATTTCTTTTATATATCAATGTTTAGCCTGGTTTTTACTGTGAAAAAATATTCTATAATTAAACTCTAAAAAGTTGGTTCTGGTTTTAATTAGAACTGGGATTAAGCATGCAGCATATAATCAAGGAGAGTGGTGATCAGTTTGTGGATCTTAAGGTTACAGGTTGTCTCCACCTCACTTCATAAATTGAGGTGAGTAATCATTTCAGATATCTGGCAAGATAGACAGAAGAGGAAGAGAAAGGAAGATAGGTGACAGAGAGGAATAGAAAATTGATAATTACTTGGACTACAGCCACTATCATCTTCTAACATGAAACTCCTCAAAGATTATTCTGGAGAAAATGTAGCCCTTAAGAGACCTGAATCAGCTAATAAATAATGCTATGCTCAATGCTAAAAATGTAAAACAGCAAAACATGCTGAGAACAAAGTAAGATAATGATGATATATCATCTTCTTAGGCAAATAAAACTTTTTTCAGTGCTGCAAATAGTATAAAACTGGTATTAGCTAAGTTATTGTTTGGAAAATGTTCAGAGAAATACAAAAAGAAAAATACTGTCTTGGATAATTATTTTCTTTATCTCAGACAGTGAAGGAACAAATATACAAACCAAAAAGTACATTTGATTAACGAAAGGGAGAATTAATATTTGTTGTAATTATTGTTGTTTTGTTAATATTAATGTCCCACAGATCATGGTCTTCAATTATATTGTCCTCAATCAACCTAAAATTAGACTAAACTAAATTTCAGTAAATGATTTTATTTTCTTGGTCATCAATGCACATTTTCTCTCCCAACCTTTTTAGGATACATTTTTAATACCTTGGATCATATTCTTATATGCTCTATTAATTACTAAGATCTCCACCATGAAAGAGGAGTTTATATTTCAAATGTAACTGTTTTCTCAGATGTAGTCCTCATTAGTCATTCTTACAATTAACTATTAGTAATAATAGTGATTGAAGT
This sequence comes from Myanophis thanlyinensis, assembly GCA_017656035.1. Lineage (NCBI taxonomy): Eukaryota > Metazoa > Chordata > Lepidosauria > Squamata > Homalopsidae > Myanophis > Myanophis thanlyinensis. The sequence goes on from JAEANM010014171.1 coordinate 3,155, forward strand.
ACTAATTTTATTATTGAACTCTGTCAGTCTTATTTCCCCTTCCAGCCTGAAAAGTGATTCACAATGGGCCTCAAACTTTTTCACGAAAACACTTTTCCTTAGAAGCTCAAACACCCAGCCTCAGTGGCATGATAAAATGGATTACATTTTCCATCTTGATCAAGCAATTTTGTAAGATTCCAAATCAAAGATGTTCCGATGCCTTCCCTTATTCACTTTTTGCCTCTCACTCGCTGGCGGGGTGACCTCAATGCCCATCACTGCCACCCAAAGAGAGACAAGAGGAAGCAGCAGGCATTCAGAGGATTGTAAGATGAGCTGGAGAAGGCAACCCCACACAGCAGGATGAGAAAGCAGATTGGCTTTTGATCCTTCCCATTCGAAGTTCTCGCATGCAGTTTCCTTTCAGAGAAAAGCAGTGGTGGAATTACATTTTTTTATGACCAGTTATGTGGGTGTGGCTTGGTGGGTATGGCTGGGTGTCATGTGACTGGGTGGGCAATTTCTGTAAGCAGGGCAATAAAGATAAGACTAGAAACAACACCAGAATGTTTTTTTCCTGCCTTCCTTATAGGATTAACCTTGTAAAGTGGAAAAAAAAACAAAAGAAGATTTCTTCTAACAAACAGTTCTCTGAAGTGCTTAGAAAATTTACTATTGGTTCTAGCGAACCTGCTAGAACCTGCTGAATTTCAGCTCTGGAGAGAAGGCAGCTCGGCTAAAAAGTCTTCTGACGCACCCCTGTCCCTTCAGGCAGTCATCCTAAGAAAGAGAAGACAGTGACCAGAAAGAGCAGCAGAAGAAGAAGAAGAATTAGATGGGAGAAGCAGATTAGCCACAGCGGAGTCTCTTTATGCTCCACCTAACTCCATCCTTTGCATTCTTTTAGGTCTGGTCCTTATGAGAAAGTTTCTCTGGACAATTGACACCTGTGGGGGAATGTCTTAAGGAAAATGTTGAATCTCTTTTTGAAGGAGTTGGTGAGAAATTAACATGTGATAATTAGTGGGGTGGAACTTTCAGTTTTACTTGGGTGGAGAAAGCCTGGGAACTTTAGATTTGGGATTTCTCCAGGCTGTACTAGAATGATGTTTCAATAAAATCTTGTTCCTTGGACTTTGTCTTTTTGGAGTTCTGATTGTGTTGCTGATGTTATGTGGAACCCTGACAAAAATATTGATTGTTGTTTCAGAGTAACTTGCCAAGAAGCACTGAAATATATATATAATTTTCTTCTAAATAATTTTGGTGTTCATTGATATATTCAACATTCCTAATAGTTAAGTATTCCTCTCCTTCCTTTTTCAGATGGACAACAGATTGGGAGGATAGGAACAATGAAGGTATATATAAAGGAAACATTAAGCATATTTTTATTCTTTTATGTTGAGCCTCATTTCACTAGCTGTGAAACATTCTCTTTTGTGGGAAACTATAAACAGCATACGAACTATTGTATGCATGTTTATTCAGACATAAGCAGGATAATGTTCTGCTTTGATTTTTCAAGATAAATACATATACATGTTAATATTCCCTTAGGCATTCCCTCAGGCATATTGATATATAGGTAGCTCTTGTTATAAGAGCATTGAGAAAAGCAGCTTGCAACTGTTGCAATGTCCCTGTGCACACTTGGTTGTGATTTGGGAATTTGGCAACCAGCACACATTTATGATGGTTATAGTATACTAGGATCATCCCAGGATCATGTGATTTTTATTTTATTTATAACAGCCATAACAAACAAGATTGTAAAATGTGATTCATTTAATGACCAGCTCACTTAGCAATGGAGAGTCTAGTCCCAACTATAGTCATAAGTTGAAAAATATCTGTAATAAACCAGATGTACTTGCCATGTACTTGACAGCTGAAAATACCTGTAATGGACCATCATGTACTTGGTAGTGAGAGCCCACTGTGTTGTCAGAGCCTCCAAAGTTGCTATCATTTTAGCAGTTCATCAGATGGATGGGATACAATCAAGTATTGCAGAGAAGTTAAAATATAGAAATATCGAGGCAACAAACAGGCTGGGAGTTCTGAAAATGAATAGATAAAATTAAAGTTGAATGTCCTTTGCTTTATAATTCATTCTTCTCCTTGAAATCTTGTATAGCAATAACTTGGTACCATCCATGAATTTACTGAAAGCGTCAAGCAGCTTCTTGCCAAATTTATCAGTTAAAATTCATAATAAAAAAGATGGTAAGTAAACTGTCCAAACAATGGATGATGATTTGTATTCTTGGATACTTACTATATGTCCAGGAGTAGTTGTATTATACCTTTGCCCGTCTGGTCTGTAATTGTCCATTTTGGTCACAAAGCTTCTCTTTTTTAGCACCACCTAAAAAGGTAAAGGTAAAGGTAAAGGTTCCCCTTGCATATGCGTGCTAGTCATTTCCAACTCTATGGGGCGATGCTCATCTCTGTTTCTAAGCTGAAGAGCCAGTGCTGTCTGATGATGATTCCGTGTTCATGTCACAAGCATATCTAAATGCCCAAGGTGCACGGAACGCTGTTACCTTCCCACCAAGGTGGGCCCTATACTTGCATTTTTTACATGCTTTTGAACTGCTAGGTTGGCAGAAGCTGGAGTAAGTAACGGGATCTCACTCCATTACGTGGCACTAGGGATTTGAACCACCAAACTGCTGACCTTTCTGATCAACAAGTTCAGGGTCTTAGCCACTGAGCCACCACGCCCCCCTTTAGCACCACCTACTTGGCTGCAAATGCTAGACATTGAGCCTGGAACCTTCTGCCAGAACTCTCCTACTGAAAGCTGTTGCAGTCTTTATTCACAACATGAACATATCGCAAACTTATTTTGCTGCTAGGTCTTCATGTTGCTTTCATCTCTACATCTGAGGAAACTTAAGTTATCCTCCTTAGTTGTTCTAATGTTAAAGAAATGCCTTCTCTTCTCTTACACAAGTTCAGTTTTTTGTCATGGACACAATCTGATGCATTTGAACACCTATTTAATAAGTGCTGAAGTAATGTGAAATCAAGTATTGAAGCTGTAAACTATATGATTGTCCCAACTCAAATTTTAGGATAGTTAAGGCAAGCCATCTTTCCCTTGATTTTGGGTAACTGTTCTCCAGTGATTTCTGGTCAGGCAACAGGACAGATCTGGTTTGGCAGAATAATCAACCCAATGCTGTGGAGAGATTAGTGTGGTACTTGTCAATTGTTAGCTCCAGTTCTTTTGAAAGAGAAAACTTCACTGTATAACCCATCATCAATTTATCAGGTGCTAGTCAAACACCTTTTGATACTAAATCCATATTGGAAAGGAGCCAACAAATAAAATATGGGACAACAGTTATGCCCCAACTGTACTTAAAAATAATGAAAAGTAGAATTTGTCTCCAAGTAAGGCTCATTATGAATATTTTAAACCTGATTTGGAATCATGGTTAATAGGAGCTCCAAGGTGTTTTGCTTGTTTTACCACATTATCCTGCAAAGCACAGCTCGGCTGTTACGATTTTTCTAAACCATTCATTTAAAACATGTGTACAAAGTCTGTAGCAAATATAGAACCTTCAAATTCCCCTCCCAAACCTCAGACAATGGTAAGGAGAAAAATGCAGCTGATGTTTTGTAGATGGGAAAAGAAGGAAAAAGAAAGGACCCAATTTTGAAAGCACTCATATTCTTTATTAGATAAGGCACGTGCAAGTCTTCAGATAATAACCTTATTTGTAAAAAAAAAATCTTCAAAGTAATCAGTCCCTATATACACATCCATTAGTAATCTGTCAGTCTATCATTGTTATATTTTTGCAAAAAAAAATTATTTATTTACTAGATTTGTATTGCTGCCCAGCTTAAGTAACTCTGAGCAGCTCACAACCCAGAATTAGTTCTTAGTTTTGTCCCTCAGAAAGGAGGTCATGATGCACCCCCACCTCAAGAGTCATTGGACCCTGAGGTAGATAATGTTCATCCATTCTCAAGTGGCATGCTTTGATCCTGAGCTGACCAGGTGATAAAAGATTTTGTGCCAGTACATGGAAACTATGCAATTTTTGTATCACAGCTTTAGCAAGGGAAAAACTGGCAGACAAAATATGGACATGATAATACTGTGTAAGGGTACAGGAAGGATTCCTTGGTCACAATTAAGTGCTGATAGGGAAACAATGGGAACCACAGGAGAAGGTGGATACAGGGGATGGTTGGTGAACAGCAATTTGCCCTTTGCATCTCTGCTTGTGAAGGTATTATGAAGGTTGTCTGGAGAAATGGCAGCAGATAGGCAGGGGAAGCAAAAGAAGAGAGGGGAAGATGGAGGAAGAACATTTGTGTACAGTAGCTGACTAAAGGCTGACGTAATCTGAGTCAGACTGTCAGAAACTCAGTGTGTGAAAAAGCACTGATGAAAGAGCCGTAGACTTTGTCAGGAACATGCTAGGGTCAAAAACGTAGTTGGAGTCTTGCCAAGGATACATAGTTGAGACTTTCCTTGCCCAGATGGTGCCAATAATGAGTCACCAGCTTTACTTTCAGAGACAGCATCATGCTGTTTGCTTATGAGGTGCTTACTTTTAGCAGGAGGCAGGAGTCATGGAGTCCAGGGATTTGCCCTGCTTCTTGGCAACCATGTTGACTAAAGAAGAATCAATGCTGCTGAGGAAGGATGTGTGAGTTTTTGTGATGGCCACAGTTATGAGGATCTGTTAAAGAACCCCTTGCTTGGTGCTGTTGTAAATTCAATTGGGGGCTGAACAAGTGGTTGTTAAGTAAGGATTACTTGTATTCTGTTGTGCTGTTTTTTGGGGGGTGGGAGTTGTATTGTTCTTTGTTTCAACTGTTTTAACAATTGTCAACCATCTAGAGTTGTTGATAATTAGGTGGCATATACTGTATGTTTAATAAAAAAATTAATAAATTATTATACAGATTGAGAAATATTATTTAACACTAATTCGGGGTTGTTCTTTTAGTTCAGTAAGCACTCCTGGAATCCTAGGAATTGTAGGAATAAAATATAACTAAGTATTGTTAGTTTTTAGAGAAAATTCAGTCTTAATTTTTTTTGGTGCCCGCAAAAGACATAACAGAATATGATCCTGGTCAATCATATAGCATCCTGTAGCAACTTATGAACCAGTTTTATGGTTTAAAAAAATAGAAAACATGGTAAAAATCTAAGAACATTTGAAAACTTCCTGATTAAAGTTTTATTCCCAGAAATTTTACAATGAAATTGAAAAGTCCCTGTTGAAAACCAGTAGATAAACTAATGCCATGAATTCTGACTGTATTTCCAGCTCCTTGAAAGCTGAACTTTTTTATGATTTTTGTCTTAACGTTAAATGCTGTTAGACTTCTGTATATGAATTGTGAGAGCTTAAAAAACTCCCCTGGGCAATTATGAAACCCCCTCCTCCTTTTCCTTGCTACAATTAAGTGATGGAATCTGAATATTTTATTTTTTACTGACAGCAAAGTAGTCATACAATGTAATATACATCAGTGCTATACTACTAGGCATAATTATTTATTGCTGAACAGTCTTCTTAGAGGATCTACTGCTGTGCAATTTTTGCACAAGGGAACAATTCAATATCTCCCCTAATGGACATATATAGTATAAAGGAACTATAGAATATACTTTTTATTTTGCCTGCTTTTTTATGAGGTTAAGTGTTAAAATATCAAAACAGCAGTCTGTAGTCTGTGTTCCTTTGAAACCTGGCAGGCTATTGGTAGCGTTTATAGAAAAGAGAACAAACATTTTTAAGACAACTGAGTTGCTTATTTTTTGTGGATTGTTAGATGAAAAAATAATCCCAAAAGAGAGAAAACTACTCAAAAAATTCTAGAGAAATAAAGAATTAATGGGTTCTTTTAAAATCTATGGATAAAGACGAATACTTCTGGAATTCTATTAGTAACTTAAAAATGTTCTCTAGAGATTGTGGTCTTTGATGTAATATTATTTGACGTAATCCTAGTATGCTTTATGTGCAATAAGCCATAGTTTAGTTTACAGAAGGATTGTTTTTTTTTATTATTTTTTATTTTTCAGAAAAACAAAAACAACTTGTATTTAGATATATTTTTATACCAATGACCTCCAAAGCAGTTAACCTCTTAGAAACATAAGATATGATGAAAAGCAAAATAAAATGGACATTCCCAATAAAATAGTAGGAACAATAAGGACCGTTTGCTCTCCAAATGCTCTCCAGGACAGCTCAGTCTTTCATAGTTTCCAGAGGGCAAAATGGTTGTGCTGATTCAATTTCCAGGAGACAGTTCAGTAACTTGGAGGTGCAACTGGAAATCACTGGTTGTAAGCTCTTGCCTTCTTCACTCCACAAACCTAAAAACAACATTTAAATATATTTGTGGCATGGATATTGTAGATGATAAGTACATATAGCTAACCCCTATATGAAAACCAGTACTTTGAATTATACCTAGAAACCTAATGGTAGCTAGTCAGCAACTCTCAAATAGGTATAATATGAGTCTAGCAACTTTGACTTGCTAATATTTTAGCCACTGCATTTTGTAATGATTTCCGATTCTGATGTAGAGTGGTAACTCAAGAAGATGAATGAGTGGTTAAGGCTGCAAGAAGTGCTGTAACTGATATACCAATTGTAACTGTGCAAAGTCCTCCAGTTATGGTCTATACCTGTTTATCTGGCACAACAGCTAGTGTACATGCTATATAAGCAGACTCATAAAAATAGCTTTGAAGGCTTCTACATTATATTACTGGGACTCTGATTCAGGTTCCTTAGCAAGTGTTTGATAACCAGTAACACTGACTGTCTACTATTCTGTCACTCCAAACTCTATTTATGGTACAGTGTCAGTATCAAGCCAAATAATACCAGGAAATGAAATCCCTCCTCATGAGGATGTTCTAAAATCTTATATGTATTCTGTACAAATTGGAAATGAACTAAGCTCTCTGCTGTGGATTTAATATTCAGTCCTTGCATATGTACTGTGTTACTGTATATAAAGAATATATTCGTGAGTCATCACTAAATCATTACACTAATCCAACATCATAGAAAACATTTAAGGCCAGAAAGGATTATTATAGTCTGAGTCAAATATAAAGAATTCCTCCCATGCTTGATTTCAATTGGTTAATCTGATAGTCATATTTCTCTTACTGACCAAAGTAAAAGCTGATATGCATATTTATACCAAGGCAGTAATTAAATGTGTTAAGAGATGCTGATTTAAAAATGGATTAAGGCGGAATTCAAACCAACTCTCCCTTCCCCCCAAAAAGAGATTACAATCAATCTGATTCTAATTTACTTCAGACCTCTGACTTGTAAAATACCATTTAGAAGCTTTACAGCTTTTACTACAGTAAGCATTGCAATCTGTGGTTCTTATTTTCTTTGAAGTTTGCAATCCTACAAGGTATTATCTTATACTGTGTTACCTATGTTATTAGATATGTTAATTTAAAGTCATGTGCATAATAACAGGCTTAATAACTCAGTACAGGTAGTTTGTAAGGGTTAAATATAATCTATAGGAGACTAGAGAAATAAATACATGTTTAGCAATCTTTCTATTTGCCTGGAAGAACAAAGTAAGAGAATTTATTTGGTCAGTGAAACAAGCTTGGAAAATAAAAGTTTACTCTCCTTTGAGTGGTAGTATTTATTTTTTTGTAATGTTTCTCAAAAAGTTGTCAAACATCATAAAAAGATAGGTAATATAGAACAGATAGCAAGAATGAAGCAACAAGCTACTAGAAATCTTAATACTCCTCCTTCCAAAATATGGTGAAATAAAAATTGTCCTAAAGCAACTGTCTAAAAAATAAAGAAAAAACAACAACACCCTTGTAATGAATGTGCTTGTCAGGAGAATTATAGAAGAGTGCAAAGTAATCAGCAGAATTTGAAAGCTTAAACTGGTCAGACAAATAATTATCAGAATCTTTTTTTTAAAAAATCTATTGTCTTCTTACTTGGTTTTTATATTGAGAAGATGGTTAAATATATTCTTATATGTGGTTTATTAATTGGGTTTTATATTACTTTTTTGTTTAATTTGGAATCTTTGTTTTTTACTTTTACTTTACTCAAAGTCATAGATTATAAATTTGGGCACATTATCTTTCTTAATTTATCCTTTTCTTAACTTACCTTAACTGAATGTATTTAATGCTGGCAAATATACAGTACCAGTAACACAGCTCTACATGCAGTAAATATGAGCATTTGAAAGCTGCTCAGTTTGCTGTGGGCATTAGGCAGGATGGAAAAAATAGAAGAACACATTTGATTACTGTGCATGAAGGAACCTTTAATTTATAGTATACAATGATAAATTAAGTAATTAACTTTTTTTTAATCTATCTGTGACACCTTAAGCAGCTGCTTCAATCTGCTTAATGGTAAAGTCAGCTCTGCCCCACTGATACGTGATCTGATGCCTTTGTTTTTTTCTCTCCTAATTTAGCAGCCCAATCAATTCCAGGTAAGTATCTCCAGGCCACTAAGTTGGCAATTTATTATAATTTGAGAAAATAAATAGCATTTTTATCAGGAAACCCATAAAACCCTATTAAAATACACACCATGGTTTTAAAAATATAGAGAAATAAGAAAAATTGTAGCCAATCCATTAATATTATCACTTCTCTGTAGACTTAATTACTCAAAATGGACCCAGATCATGGGGGGAGAGGAGAGAGAGAGAAAGAGAGAGAATTGGTGTGTAGATGCTAACGGAAATTGGAGTTTTGCCTTAGTCATAAAAGCCAGCAGGGTGACTTTGAGCCACTTTAGGAGGAGGAGAAAGTATCAGGCATCCTGATTTGCTGCCTTGAATTACTTATACATACTAAAAGGGCAGGGGGAAAAATCTAACAAGTACGGTAAATAAGATGTCTAACTACCTCCTCTTCCAGAACTCCTTTGATTTTAGTTCTAAACATTAGGACCACCATCCATTTTAACCTTAAATCCAATCCTGAATAAACCAGGAAGTATATCAGCTTTCTATTTGAAACTAGACACTTATGTGGAAATTTGGCACTCTGCTGTGCTATAACTTTTTTTCTGTGTCAAAATTTTTGTTTACCAAAAAGGTCCAGAAACTTTTGTTTCTCGTCTTACTTTACAACTTTACTGTGGCCAAGCAAAGACGGTCCCCACAGGTCTTTAAATGAGTGAAGCAAACATTCAAGCCTAACAGTCTAAGAGATATTGGATAAGTGTTTAAGAAACTTGAGTTACAGTATGTTGTAATCTATAGTGTTTTTATGTCAAACAAGTGATTATCATGTTGGACTCGAGCTGGGTTTCATCTCACCCACTGAAGACATGTCTGGAGATGGACGTGACGCTACCTGCAGCATCACATGAAAATTTATTGTAATATTGATGCAGCTGCTGCAAACTAATTCTACCTACCTATACCATAACCATATCTCATCTATCATGGGTATGGCAATGGTAGCCCCTTGAACAGTTCCATTGCTTCATCTGGCTTTACTGATCTTTGTGAGGTCATAGATATTCCATCTAGATATTCTTTAGAATTACTTGTCATGGGTTCACTTCCTGATAGAAGAATTCTGTGTCACTTGAGAATCACCATGAACTGAATACTGCATTCAGATGTTTCTTCCTTTTCATCGATTGTACCTGTTTCTGTCTTTTTTATTTCTGTATGCAGGTCATATATTAAGATAATTAATATTTGTGTGTAAGTCTCCCAGACATGGGGATCAATGTTTTTACCTGTATTCTTTAAAATATAGAATATTCATTTCCCAGATAAAATTAGGCATCACAGGAAAGTGCCTTTTCTATTAAGAAAGTTTAATACCGGTAATTATATATGGACCAAAACATCAAACAAGGTAGTGCTTAATACTGAAAGCTTGTCTAAATTTAAATTCATGAGACATCTGACACATTTAGCAACTTTGAAATTGGTGCAAATAATCTAATTTCTATCCCAGCAAATTGGCTAGTATATTATTCCATGCACTGGAAGATTATAAAAAATAAACAGATCAAAAATACAGTATTTTTGCAATGTTTCTTTCATAGCCTGAGATAAAATGGGTTGCTGTTTAGTGTAGTGATTAAGGCAGCAGGTCATAAACAGGAGACAACAAGTTTTTGTCCAGCTTTAGGCATAAAGTATCCTTAGGCTAGTCACTCTTTCTCAGTCCTAGGCAGGAGGCAATGGCACTTCTGAAATCTTGCCAAGAAAACTGCATCCAGGCAGTTTCTACAAGTCTTACAAGAAGGCATACTCTCTCACACAAAAAGATAGATCACAACAATGTTGACATTAAAATTTCATTTTAAACTATACATCGGTGAGATCTGAAAAACTGACATCTCTCTGAAAGTGCGCAAGGTTGCTTCGACCCATGACTGAAATTGTCTAGGGATGTAGATATGTTTTTACTTTTATTATTATGAGCTAGGTGATGTGTCATTGCAGAGAATTCCACAGAAAAATTAGGAAGAAATATATTTCTGTAGCAAAATGTGCTGTTAGATGTGAAGTGAATGTACCCTTCTAAATAATATCCTAGATCCAGTTTCATGTAATAATTAAAACATCAAGTTAGAAATTGGGACATCTTGAGTTCTAGTCCTTCCTTAGGCTCAAAGCCAGGTGGATGATCTTGGGCTGGTCACTTTCCCTCAGCTTTAGAAAGGAAGCAATGGCAAATCATTTCTGAAAAGCCTTTTCAAGAAAATTGCAGGGACTTGTCCAACCAACATGTCTCTGTTCTATTGGACCCAATTGAATGAAAGGAGGGAGGAGTATTATTTTGGTTTCCTAGGCCAGGAGTGGGCAATTGCAGATCTTTTATGACTTGTGGACTTCAAATCCCAGAATCCTTGGGCAAGGCAACCTAAATAAAATGGAGGAAACGTTTCCTCCATTTTATTTAGGTTGCCTTGCCCAAGGAT
>JAEANM010014172.1:0-14109 GCA_017656035.1 Myanophis thanlyinensis
GGAAGGAAGGAAGGAAAACAGAAAGGAGTAGAATTCTTTGTACATTCCACAGGTGCTTCTAAGCTCTTAGAACTTTGATGAAAAAAATAAGACTTTTATGCAAATATCTCTCCAGTAAGGTAAGGTAGGAAGTACAGAAGAAGCAGTAATGAAATGGTGACAAATGAAAAGCGATTGTGCAGAAATGGACAGGCTAACCTTGGACTGAAAAGACTGAAAAGAATTGGATTATTATCTGTCCTGGGATAGATGGTATAATTGGTTAGAAAATAGATTTAGAGATTAATTGTATAGTTATTTTAAGAGATAAAGGTAATTGAAATGTAAACATACAGTATGAATGTTATCATCGGTGTAGAAATGCTGTAAAGCTACGTAATTGAGCGTTAAAAGTTGGAAAAAAAACCACAATAAACAATTTTTTTAAAAAGTGATACCTCAAAGATCAGCAATGTTTTTTTTGCCCTCCCAAACATTTTTGTGTACTATTATGTAACTGAAATCGTGTGAGCTGATAGGTCTTCTTGCACAATAGAGAAATTTCATAATTTCTAGGTTCTGGGGACCCACTCATAGCATTGAACAAAGCTATACTTCTGGCCAGAGGTGAAATTCAGCAGGTTCTAGCAGGTTCGCTAGAACCGGTAGTAAATTTTCTAAGCAGTCCGGAGAATCGGTTGTTAGACGAAATCTCCTTTCGTTTTTTTCCCCCACTTTACGGGGTTAATCCTGTAAGGATGGCAGGAAAGAAATAAACATCCTGGTGTTGTTTCTAGCCTGATCTTTATTGCCCTGCTTACAGAAACTGCCCGCCCAGTCACATGACCTACCCAGCCACGCCCACCAAGCCACGCCCACAGAACCGGTAGTAAAAATATTCCAAGTCCACCACTGCTTCTGGCTGATCGTTGCATTGTTCTCTCCCTCTCCTTTCCCTTTTGTAGGGGCTTCTGTAGGAACACCCCAAGGTGATTAATGGTTGGTTATGTTTTGGGGAGGGGGCTTCTTTTCACTGCTTCTGATTAGCTTTTCATGTCTACTTCCAGTGGACAGAGAGAGAGAAAGAGAAGGAATTTTTGCGTTTGAATTCCTGGTTGCAGTCAAGTTAATTTGTGAGCAATAAATGGGATAGATAAATCAGAGGTGTGTGTTGATTCAGGTGCTGAGACGATGGGCTGAACCGGAGAGCTTTTGAAAGCAGCCACGGCGACCTTGAGCAAAAGGCAATTTCAAAATTGACTGAAATGTGCTGAGGATACAAAACAGAATCGCCAGGTTGGGTTGGAAAGCCAGCGGCTACGGCAAAGAAAAAACCTCCTGAAATAATTTGGCGATATTGGAATTAGCGTCTGGTGAGTGATTTATATGGGCTGTAACAGTGAAACCAAATGAGGTAACAAGGCCAGAGAAAGAGAGAGAGACACACACACACACACAAAATATATCATTGCTCCCTTTTTCTGCAACTACAATTAAGCCATGAATGAAGGAAAAATGTATTTTGGCTAGTTACACTTAAAATTCCAAATCAAGTACTTATTCTTTAGCAAAGATTTGCAAGCAGAGCGCTCAGTCTGGAAAGATGAGTCTTGTGCCAGATTATTCAGGGACTTAGGTTGTTTATATTTCTTCAAGCGATTCAACAACGATTTATGGCATAGCCTACATTCCAAAGCTCCTAGGCAAGCTGACAGTTGCAAATATATCCTTTCCTTTTGACAGCGTATGTCACTGTAAGGGAATTGGTCTCTGTTTTGATATGTGCAGGCACACATACAAGAACCTTTTCCGGTAATGCTGTAGGGTCTGAACATAGGAGGAAATGTGCTGTATGTACTACAAAAAAAATAGTTTGGGGATTTTGGACTGAAGGTATGCAATGTGAGTGTCACCGTTTTTTGTATCAGTAAGAACTTATTTGTATTATAGTATAAAGGAAAGTTAAGAATTCAGTGATTCGTGATATCAGAAATCTAATTTATTTATTTTTGCCACCTTTTCCTTACAGATTTTTTTGGTGGTGTATATTGTCATTATGAGATGTTGTCTCTCGGTGCTTCATTTGTGCAAATTAAATTCGATGATCTGCAGTTCTTTGAAAACTGTGGTGGCGGAAGTTTTGGGAGTGTATATCGAGCCCGATGGGTATCCCAGGACAAGGAGGTGGCTGTGAAGAAGCTGCTTAAAATAGAAAAAGAGGTAAGACCCTGAGCATTACATTTACACTTTGAACTGAAAGCTATAGTCCCAGCTTTTTGTTTTCGGTGTTTCTCAGTTCTGTGATATGTTTTCTCCTTCAGTTCTCAAGAATATAATACTGGGAAACTCTACTATTAACGAAAACCCAGAAGACAATTTTACAGTCGTATAGCCCAGTATTTGGGGTAGAATAAATTAATTAAACCTCAAATAAAGATAACATAGTGAGAATGTATTAAACTGCAAATATAGAAAACAATAACAGAGTGGATTAAAATCAAATCATTTTCATTTCCTGATTTTTAAGCAGATGTGCCAGGTAAATAAGATGCTTTATCTTTTGCTAAAATAGTGCTGCTCCAGGATTGGATTTTTTGTACTATTGGATTTTTTGTACTATAAAGTTACTTGTCATGTTGGTTTTCCTGGGAATCACATGCTTTTTACTGGGACAAAGTTGCGGGCTTGGTGGGCAACATCATATTCCAGTTAGACTTGTATTTTTGGAAATGCATTGTAATACTAATAGGCATTCTCAATAAGAATCTGTCCTTTCATTCTAAAGCAAAGCAGTGCCATTAACAATCCTGAATTTGACTGTCTTGAAAGAGGAGGAAATTGTGGTAGTGAATATCTCTTGACTTGGATGGGCGATGATGGGGTTCTGTGCATGTGTGTGGAAAGGGGTATCAAAGTTCCTCCTTAGCAATTATATATGTAGGGCTAGATCCTGATGCAGAGATAATGCCTCCACACTATGAAGAAAGTGGCTTTAGTAGGAAGAATATGAGTATACAGTACTTTTAACATCTTGATTTTTCTATATTTATTTCATGGCAAGGAGATAGTACTGGTAGTAATAGTGGTCTTGTCAGAAAATATTTTCATATTATGGACAGTACTAAATCTGGATTTCCAAAGATTAGCCAGAGTAGTAGGCCCTGATTCAATATGGATTAACGAGAGAGTAAACCAAATTGATTAATTTGAAGAGAGTAAACCATTTATTTAGTTCACAGTTACAACAGCACTGGAAAAAGTGACCTAGGACTGCTTTTGTATCATTTTTCACAACTGTTGCAGCTTCCCCATGGTCACGTGATTAAAATTTAGGACCTTGGCAACTGGCAAGTTCTTATGACGGTTGCACTGTTCCAGGGTCATGTGATCACCATTTGGAACCTTCCCAGCCAACTTCCAACAAGCAGAGTGAATGAGGGAAGCCACGTTCATTTAACAACCACATGATTGACTTAACAACTGCAGTGATTCCCTTAACAACTATGGAAAAAAGTTTGTAAAATGGGGCAAAACTCAATGAACATTGTTTATCAACAGAAATTTGAGGCTTGATCATGTTTGTAAATTGAACACTACCTGTTGCAAACCAAAGTACAACATTCTTATTAAATCAACATTTCCTTGGTTGTCTTGGAGAATTTAAAGAAAAACGACAACAAAGTGGTAAACACAGTAAATCAGATAAAATACAAAATCAAGTTTTAAGTAGTCTTAATAACTGCTTTGCAACATGTATTACAGCCAGCGCGAGACTCATCTTCTGTTTCTTCTTTATTTATAATTCTTGATTGAAAAAAATTGATATGTTTGAAACTGAGAACTGAACAAATATTTGAAATGTGAACTTATGCTGAAGAAAATTCCTTTAAAGTTTATATCAGCAATCCATTTCAGTTTTTATGAAACAGTTGTTATAATATAATATAAATAGTTATTATATTAATCATCATCATCATCATTGTTATTATGATTATTTGTATTTCTCAGGATCAAAGGATCACTTTGCTTGATATTTTTTATTATTGATTCATTGTTAATTTGTCTCCTGACTTTCTATCTACCAGGTATATGGCATTCCAGGCAGCTTAAATAATTAAAAATGCCAATTCCAAAGATTAAGAATAAAAACAGTACAGATAAATTCAAAGCAGTGTTAGTAAATCTAATCCAATTGTCTACTCTCAAAAATTGCTTCTATAGAGGTTACTAGGAGGTAGGTTTAACTAAGTTCAGTGGCACTTTCTAACTGAGTGGAATAAAACTGAATTTTGGAATAGAATCCAAAAGAATTAAAGGACCTTTATCTGATATTCCAGATTTTTTTTTTATTTTAATGACCCTGCAATCCCTTGCATTGTGGAATTGGGGCAACTAAATGGAGCTGAGCATTTACTGGCCGGATGCCTTCCCTGATGCCTATGCAGAGTTCACAGCAGGTATTTTCTCTTTGTGCCCAGACAAATATCTGCTGCTACCTAGGACTTTACTCACAGGCTTCTGATTGTGAGGTGATAGTTCTACCTCTAGGCCACCATGCTGCTTACCTGATATTCTCATATTAATTAAATCAAAATTTTTGTGCTCTATTGCAACACTCCCCAACTTTTCCAATTTGGCAGCCTGGCACACTGCCAGGGAAGGTCATGTGAGTGGCAGATGCACATGCACAGCTCCATTTGTGTGAACAGTGCGTGCACAGTGCCTTCCAACCACACAAGTGGAGCTTCACACTCATCTATTTTCCTATTTCTCCCACAGCCCAGTTTGAAACAAGCTTTGGCCTGGGGATCGGGGACCTCTGCTCTATTATGTGTTTTACAAGTAAACATCTGCTTGCACATTATGGCTTGTTTTTACTTTTCTTTCTCTCCTTCCAAAAGCTGCTTTAAGGTGGTCTCGCATTCAGTTGAAGGAGTCATGCGGCCTAGCACAAAGACAACTGTTTTTCACTTTGAAGCGTGTTTCTAAAAATATCTCTTAATGAAATAGAACTATAATTGTCATCACCTAAAGTAAGCAGTTCAGTCATGTCTTTTCCTCCCTAATTCATAAATTAAGGGGCATTACCTAAGCCTCTTCTTGCTAATCTCAATAAAGCTGAACAGAGTCCTATTTGGATAGAAGACCTCTAGGAAATCTGAGGATTATAAATTAGACAGGGAAACTGAAATATATATATATATATATAAAGTAGTGTTGCTGCTAAGAAATGTACATACTGTAAATATGCCCATTAGGTGTCAAGACCAACCCAATGAAATTCTTAGCATTCCCATTTTAATTTAATTCAGATTACAAATGTCTATGTCCCTCACAGACCTAAATATCCTCAAATTACTTGTGAAATTCAGCCTTAATATAACTCCATTATAAGTTGAAGGTTAATAATTTCATTTATGATTAGTTGTAAATTTTTATTTTAAAATCATTGAGATGCCATTGCAGTTGCTTTCCAGAAATTTGTCAGTCAATTTGGAGCTTGTTTCATTTTTGCAAAAAAATAAATTAAAATGCTTTGCTTGTTGTTTGTACCAGCAAATATAAGTCTTATATGGGTCATGGGAATTTCATGTGCTAATAGAAAGTTTTTTATATTTTTAGATAAAAATAGTTTTGTAATCTGAGAGTGGGGTAGTTGTATATATTGTTTTGGTTCTTGGAAATGTTAGAATTATGTGTGTCTGGCATGTTTAATTTAATTTATAACACATTGTCAAGAGATTCACGCTAGCAGTTTATTCTGTTTATATAGTAGATTTGCAATAAAAAATCCCATTGTAGGAGAAAAGCTGTCTTAATTTATGATGGCAAAAAAAACTAAAACAGGAAACTGGCAGTAATTTTTCCAACTAACTAATTAAAAGGTATAATAAGCTTTTGTGTGTTGCAGCTAACTTCATCACATACACAGAGTGACTAGACTGATGTAGGATTTAAACTGGGGGGAGACGGGGCAAGAAAAAGCAAGGAAAAAAGGTGTGGAGGAAAAATCAGAGAAGAGAGGTTGGTTGTGTAGAAAAAGGCTATATGTGACCCATATGACAAGCACCTTGTTGGTTAACAATGTTAATATGTTAAAAACCTATTGTATTTGTTGAGACCTTCTGAGATTGCCTGAAACCATAATGTATGACAGTTCGACAACTGCTTGCTTGATGATAGTGTTAAAGTCCAGCTCTCCCAAAACAGTAACGTCTAAGCGTTCCAGGAGGTTAAAATCCTTTGATATTACCTCAGTCTTGCATGATGTCAGACTTGTGTCCATTCTGTGCAAAGTTTGTTCTGTTTCTCCAATATAGAATCCATATGGGCATGGCTACAGATGATCACAGTGGAGGAAGAACTTCTAATCTTGAGGGTGCACTAATTGTGGTTTGTCATGGGACTGTTGGTGTAGATTTGGGGGCACAGTAGATATGTAAGTTTGTTGGAGAGTGTATCTTACGGTGAGGACTTTCAACTAGATACTCTGGGAGATTTTTGGGCAGATGGAAAGAGTGATGGCAAATACTAATGACAGCTGAATGAATACAAGATGAAATGTATCAGTAAAAATGCAGTAGAGATAGAGTTGGAAGGCCATTGAATTCCGAAGTGCTCCTCCTATTTCTATTTCCTTGATTATGTCTTCTCTGTTGGGTTGTCAGGTCAAGAACATCTCATTCTCTTACGCCCTTTTCCACTCACCAAAAGAGAAAGTTACTGGAAAGGCAACTGAGGAATTTCCTGGAAGAACAATGCTTGGCAACATTTCTCTCCCAGCAAATGCTGGGATAATAGAAGTCCCCACCAATACTTAATCAAAGATTTGCAATTTGTTTTTGGAAGCATTTTCTCCATAGTTTTATGGAATTAAGTAAATATCAACAATTTTTGTTAGCATAGTGAAGTTAATTCATTTGGAAGTAAAGTATATTTCCTCCTTTTGTTGCTTCTGTTTCTTTTGAACAAATCTGCTACATTCCATTTTTGGGTGTCATTCCACCAAGTCTCCATAATGCCTTTTAATATTTGCTTTTCTGTATTGAAAAGTCATTTTAATCTTTATTTTCTATATTCTGAGTATTGGTACTGTATATAGACAATGAAGTGAGCTTATGAGCTAAAGTTTCTTCCTTACTGATTTTTCTTTTGTTTTATTAAACCCCATTACCACAAGAATCCACCTTTCTTCTATAGTTCACAAGGAATTTCTAAAGAATTTAGTTTAAATCCCTCCTGATCACGTTTTCCCATATTTCAGTGAAATATGTGTTCGCAAACCTTGTGAGGTAAGAAAGTCCATCACTGTACAGGTAGTCCTCGAGTTACAACCAGAATAGAATCTTTCTTATTATGGGTGTGAATCATAATGGTCATAAAACAGGTACGTTAGAGGGCCAGCCCGATTTTATGATGTTTTTTTGTGGTAGTTGTTAAGCCAATGTGGCAGTTGTAAGTATGAACCCGTTGTTTGCTATTGGCATGGTTTTGTTGAAAACTAGAAATAAGTGCTAGTTTTCTGCAAAACCATTGTAAAATACAGCCACATGTTGGCAAGACATTGCAAATAGCCATAAACGCAGCCATGTTGTTCAGTGCTTAAAGTCTGGACACATGACTTCAGGCTGGGGCTTGCCCATTGGAACTTCAGATCTTTGGTCCTCCGTTTCAGGTAATGTGTAACTTTGATCACTTGCTAAATGACTAGTCATAAATTGAGGACTACCTCTAAAGGAAATGAGACTGGAGGAAGACAGCAGTCAGATAACAGGACCAAGAAGTTAATTTATCTTGGACAAGCCCCTCCACAGTTCCCAGAAGATAACGTGAAGGAGGGGGAAGCAAACTCAGATTTGCAAACTATATAGCTTTATATATATAGCTATAGAGCTGAAGAAGCTTCTTGGATGAGAAGCAAAATGTCTTCAAAGAAAAAACAGAAAGCCCAGTTGCCTCTTGAAAAAGTATCTTTGCTTAGTTTGGTTTCTTAGACTCGTCTACCTAGTTGGGCTGACAATCATTCAGATCCAGAAACCAAATCTCCTACGGATACCTCTAATTCATATAATTCAAGTTGTGTTTTTACAGTCCAAAAGAAATATACCTTTTAAAGCAATTATAAGCTGGAACAATTTGTCTCATGACACAATAAAAAAAATTAGATGATGATCTTACACCCATGATGGCGAACTTATAGCACATGTGTCCCAGTTGGCACGTAGAGCCATCTCTGCTGGCATGCCAGCCATCGCCCCAACTCACTGATTGCGCATGCACGCGTGTGCACGACTCCTGTGTAACTGCACATGTGCGCGAGACTCCCCAAGCAACTGTGCATACATGTGAGACTCCGCACATGACTCTCACATGATTGTGCATGCGCATGTGACTCCTATGCAACTGCGCATGCACTCGTGTCTGCAGCGTGTGCATGTGTGAAAGACACGCATGAATCATGCACGCTCACATTTGGCACTCAGTGCTGAAAAGGTTTGCCACTACTGTCCTACACCTTCAAGGTGGATGCAGAGAGATAAAGTCTTGAAATAATGGATAGCTTGTAAGAAATGTAAAAAAAAAATAGAATGTAAAAAAAGTTTGTAGTTTAGCTTGATCCCTGAAGAATACTTCACAACAGTAGAGGTTCTGGTGATGACTCATATAAGTAGAAACTTCTGAGGTCTTGGTGGGTCAGAGAGCAATCAGGTTTGGCTAAGTTCCAGAGGATTTTAGGATTTAAGTGGCTGAGAAATAAGTGCTTATAACCATTAGTATGAATGTAGCAATCTGTGTTAGCCAAAGAAGATTGCTGGGACTGAATGATATGTAGTCTAATAGTCATTTGAACAGAAATTACTCCAAATGTACACAATTCCCTCCTCCCAGCTTACTTTGTCCTTTCCAAAAAGACAATCAGCTGCCAGATAAATTGATGTAGTCAAGAGAACATCTGTTTACAACGTCTAAGGCTGAGGTATATAGCTATGTGAGTAAATTGTTGAACTTGCTGAAGTTTTCTGCACAACCCCTTTCACCAAAGTTACTGGAGGCTAGAGCAACTGATAGTACTCTGAACTAAAAATTACACTTCATTATCCTCTGCTTCTCCTCCAAGGCACTTTAGAATATTAGCTAGCACCGAAAAGTAATTCTACAAATTCTGTTCACCCTTTTAATGGGCAAAGTCTGCAAATCAGATTAAAATATTTTACATAGGCTGGAATTTAGGCAGCAGATAACCCAATTAATACATTTTTGCATGTCTTCGTCTGATGTGCTCATAAAAGAATGTAGTGTTCTCTGTTAAATATTTATATGACAGAATGTTTTAGACTGTACATGAGGCTTGCTGGAACATGTAGTCGAGTGAGAACAATTTAATCTGTGGAACACTTTGCCTGCCAGAGTTGTGGGTGCTCCATTGCTAGAAGTTTTTGAGAAAAGATTGGACAACCATTTGTCCAGAATGCAATAAGGTTCCCTGCCTTGGGTAGGGCATTGGATTAGAAGATCTCCCTCCATGGTCCTTTCCAGCCCTATGATTCTAGTTTTAATACATTCAACCAAGGGGAAGAGACATAAAAAAAATCCTAATAAAGTAAACATAGAATAAACTCACAACATAAATCATATGGCTGTAACTAATTTATAAATTTGTTGTGGCTAATTGAAACCCCTTTGGGTTTCCTCTAAAGATGAAACATATCAAAAACACTGGGTTATCTGATTATTGTGTGTATTTGTGTATATTTACTGTATGTGTACACACACACATAACACACACACACACACCCCTTTGTATGCAGTATGTAAAGAGCCAGTATGGCACAGTAGTTAAGGCACCAGGTTAGGAATTATTCTAATTCCACTTTAGACACAAAACCAGCTGGTTGATCAAAATCAGCCATAGGAAGAAGGAAATTGTAAACCACTTCCGAAATCCTGACCCCAGAATTTGCTAGGATTAGTCCTAGCTGTCACCAGGAGTCAGTTTGGATTTGAAGACACACAACTAGGTGCAGTATGTAAGGATGTTTAGCTCCATTCCTGAACTCCCATACCACTGGATGCTTTGCATTAGGAAACAAGTCTGATTATCTGTTTACTGGATTATATTATCCAGTTCTGTTTATTTTCTTACCAAAAACTTAGATCAGGCACGTCCAGCCTGTAGCTTGTAGGCCGAATGTGGCCCTGGATCTGGCCTATAAGACTGTTAAAAAAATATTAAAGGATATTCTAATGGTCATTCTTTGTAAATGTTTAGAAAGTGATTATTCTTTTATGATAAAAGCTAGCAACTAGACAAAATATTTTTAACTTGAGCTAAATGTGTGGGGAAAAAATTAAATGGAATAATAAAGTAATGCAGTTGCGGACTCATGAAGTTCCTGTGTGATTACACTTTCTGCCATTTAAGATGTGTCTGAGGAAAGTTTCCTTTTTAAGAGGGCAGCATAAACAGTTGTAAGGAAACATTGAGCACCTGTTTATGTTAACTGGGCAGTGAACAGATACAGAAAAAGACTACCGCTTCGGTCACTCTTACATAAATATACAATTGCAGGAATTGCTTCACAGGAACATGAATTTTTAGGAATGATATAATGCAGTTCTATATAGGATTACTGAAGTGAGATTATTATATAATAATATAGAGAGAGATATGGAAAGATTTGACAATGCCATTATGGAGAAATGGTTGGTAAAACTGACAGATAAAATAACAGATACAAGTCATCCTCAACTTACAAGAATTCATTTAGTGACAATTCAAAGTTACAATGGCACTGAAAAAAATGACTTATGGCCATTTTTCACATTAATGATCATTGCAGCATCCCTAGGGTCACATGATTTACATTCTGATGCTTGACAGCTGACTCACATTTATGACAGTTTCAGTGTCCTGGAGTCATGTGATCTTCTTTTGTGACCTTCTGACAAGCAAAGTCAATGGGGAAACCAGATTCACTTAACAACCGAGTTACTAATTTAACAACTGCATTGATTCACTTAAAAACTGTGATGAGAAAAGTCATAAATTGGGGCAAAATTCACTTAACAAATCTCTCACTTAACATAAATTTGGGGCTCAATTCAGACCCTCCAAATACAATAATTCTAAAGAGGGTGGTGGAACTCAACTTGAGATGGATTCTGGAGCAGCAAGATTTTAGTTTCAGCAAAGTATATTGCTAAATAACTATGATAAATGTGTACATTAGTGCACATTCAACATCAAAGAAAGGAAGAGCAACGGACAGGAAAATGAGAAGCGTAAGACTGCCTCAGGAATTAGTAAAGTCCATTTATTTTCATATAGCACATGCATTTTCATTAAAAAAAACCAATCAGTGCACTGTGTTGCAACAGAGTATGAATTATGGTACAGATTGTGCTACCATCTTGAATTACGGTAAATTCAGCAGCATATGAACAAAATACTCAAGCATGAATAACTGCATTTGCTACATCAAATAACATATGATATTAAATTGTTACTTTTTATTAATGTGATTGACTGTAATCTAAATTATTTAAACATCCAATTTTTGTCATTACAATACTGCCATTATATTAATTTTTATCTTTAATGACCTTATATATTATCAAATTGCTGCATCTTTTTATAACTACATTTTCACCCATCTTTCTGTGTTAAAGTGGGGAGGGTATAGGAACACATATTTGTATATTAGGTGGAGAACTTGCCAAGTTACTAATGTTTCACATTATGTATGGGTGGTCTTCATTTAATAACCACTCGTTCAGCAACTGTTCCAGCTTACAATGGTATTGAGTGAGTGGTAATTACAACTAGTCTTCATACTTATAGTTATTGCAATGTCCCTGCAATCATTTGATCACAATTTGTGACCCTTTTCATCAGCTTCTGGCATGATACTTCAATGAGAAGCTGGCAGGAAGTTGCAATTCACAATCATATGAGGTCCTTACTTAATGACCCATGAAGTGCTCACTTGATGACATAAACTAGGATTGCCAGAACTGCTGTCAGTAAGCAATGCAATCATGTGGTTTTTAACTTAACAACCATGTTGCTTAAGGACAGAATTTCCAGTTCTAACTGGCATTGTTAAGTTAGGATTACCTGTATATTTTCCATGTGTGACTAGTTACATAGGGGAATAAACCATTTATGATGTGACCTAAAATACAAATTAGAGTACACATTGTAGAACTTCTTGGGAAAGTCAGTAAAGGTATGTATAATTTTCATAACATACTTAAGTCATCAGAATGCCCAGGACCAACAGAGATTTGTACAAGTCAAAGAATGGCTATTAGCACAAATAAATGATCAGGTGAAATTATTTGTATGTTGATTATAACCTAGGATCTTACACTCCTGTCTATGCAAGATTTTTCTGGTTTTTGGGTTGGTGTTTGGACAGCTGTCCAAAGTTATTGAGGAGGAAAACTGCAAGTTCCTTCATTTTCCTTCCAGTGTGTCTCTCAGTGGATCTACATAGTTGCATATTCTAGGTCTTGTAGTTCTTTTATTCTTCACTATGGGATAAATTTAATAAGAACAAAATCCTGATTTGGGACATAATGCAGGTCAGGAAAAGTCACTTAAAGGAAAACTTGTCCCATGTGTTTCTTACTATCTATGCATCCAAGTGAGAGGAGGAACAGGGGAGAAACTTAACAGCAAGTGTACCTATACCACACTTAATCAATGGTCAAAACAAATAATTGTTCAATGTTCTGATTGTTTTTAATTTAGGATGTTAAAATTGATTTGATGCAAAATCAACAAACACTTTAAAGGGAAGGTTGAAATGTGATGTTCAAAAATTGGTCTCTTATAATCCAATGAACTTTACAAGTAGGCAAACTGTATACAGTATCTTAAGTACAATTACTCTTTGACTTGATCATTTGATTCAGGATTAACCCTGGGAATTCTACACATCATTTCAAGAAGAAAAGTTTCTATTCTTTATAGTGGCAAAAAGGAATTTGTATATAATAAAAATGTAGGTCATCGGATTGCCCAGTAGTCCCAGGGTTACGGTATATTTGGCTCTACCTTGGTTTATGTTTGAAAGAAATACAACAGAGCAACAGTTTTCAAAAACATTTCTTGCCTGTACTAAAACGATAGAATCCAAGAAAAAGTTTAAGTGAGTTTCAGGATAGTTGCTTGCTTTACCTGGTATCTCCATAATTCCCTCCAGGGTGGCAAAAGTGTGCATGCAGTCCCAACACACTTGGGAGAGGTGATAGGCCGGGGAAGGCTGAACTATAGTGAGTTTACCTTGGATGATAGCCAAGGAGGAGGAAAGATGCCTGAGAGCTTAAATTGTTTTACACATTACGTGGATGGTCTGTGCAATCATTTTTATTTTTAATTGTAAGATGCTATTACTTTGCAAATGAGAGTGGCTGGTTGGAGGGAAAAAGTCTTTTGGAATAAATGGCATTTCATCTGATCACAGCTTTAACACTCATTTTTAAACACAATGGCTAACCCCCCCCCCCCCCGTTAATTAACCCCCCCCCCTTTTTTAAAAGAGAGAGAGAGGGAAAGGGAGAGAGAGAGAGAGAGGGTTACTGATAGCTATTCTCAAAGGCGAGGCTAATATTCTTTATCATCTTTTACAGAATCGGATTTTTTCCACTTCTTTCTCAGCTCAATCAGTGTTTAGAACTACTGAAAGACGTCAGGGTAGAGAGGGCACTGCATTGCCGTTTCTACCCCTTTCTGATTATACATTCATCCCCAAAAGTACAAAGCAAAAATACAATTCCATTCTTTATGAATCATAAACTAGGTTTCTTTTGCCCTTAAATTGGCATTTTGAACTAAATTCACTCGTGGTGCAAAAGAGACCTTGAGGGTAAAGGAAGGAGCCAAAGGATGGGAAAAAAGGTAGCTCTCAAACGAGTGATCTTTTGAATAGCCTAAGTTCAATCTTTAAAACAAAAACGGATATACAGTATATATATATATATCCCCCTCACTAATGTGTTCCACAGCCACTTACTTCTTATCCTGGAAAACTTAAAAGAGGAAGTAAAAGAGGTGACCCAAATCACAGTTCTTTCGACAGAAGAAATTCAGCTGTTTTGAACACTTACAATCAAAGGAAGTGG
>JAEANM010014173.1:0-14108 GCA_017656035.1 Myanophis thanlyinensis
GGTTGAATATATCCGTGAACACAGGTGCTAGTTGGTCAGCACAGGATCTTAGAATACAACCTGGAATGCCATCTGGTTTCTCCAGTATGGCTGCAGCCCCCCTCCCCACATCAACTTGCTCTTCTGCTGCAGGGTCTGGGGTGGTGGCTCTGACTTCCTCACTGGTAGCTTTCAGCTCAGTCTCCCTCCGGCAATGATCTGGACCCCCTCAGATGTTCAGGTTCTCCAGGGCTTCTATTACCAGTTGTGTAATGTGTTTCTTTAACTGGTTTTCCCTCAATAGTTCCTCTGTCAGTTCTTCTTGGTCAGAGACAGTCACCATTTCCTGTTTCCACCTGGGTTTTCAGCTGCCTCGTGTGAAGGTGACTCTTCTGCTTCCTCCAGCCCAGCTGTCTTTCTTCCACACTCCAATCAACCATCGAGGCTTCCTGGAGCTTTCCAGGCTCACCTTGATGTCCTTGATGGGGCACAGGGACCTGATGTCTGGCTAGGCGCTGGTAGAGCTCTCTCCCAAGCATTCTGCCTCTCCCTGCTCACTGCTTTGTTTGAACATGATTTGCAGGATCCTCTTGGTAGAACAAAGATTTGTTTCTCCAGGTTGATCACTTTTGCAGATCCTGCTTTATCCAGCCTCTCCTCCTTCTCCAAGAAAGTAAAAACTCTTGAAACAGTGGTATTTCAAAAGGAACCTTTTATTGGATAGAAGTGATAACTAGACATAGGAAAGCAGCATCTGAGTTCCCTTCAATAAACAAGTTAAGATAAAGGATTTATCTTAAACATTCCATCCCTGGGGCCATGATGAAGCTCAGGGTTTCATGGTGATTCCCCATCCACATCTCAACTGGTTTGGTTGCAAAATGGGTTGGTCCCCCCACCAGCCACTGACCCATCTATCAGGCCGAATGCAATGGGCACCTTCAGGGTTCTCAGTCTCAGTCCCAGTTTCTCTACCACCTCAGGGCTGATTATGCATCTTGTGCACCCAAAGTCCAAAAGGGCCAGCATTTTCCCCTGTGAGTTAGAGGATGGTACCCGCAGTTATACTGGGATAGTCACGGGTCCCACATGCTGACTTACCAAGGGGTCATAATCCGAGTCTGTTCCATTCTCTCCTGGGATGGTCAGAGTTCCCATTTCCTCCTGGCCAGGAGGAGCAAACTCCACCACTTCCACTCCTTTAAGCATGGTTTCGCGTGGCTTGGCTGGCTGCCTCTCAGTTCTTCTGGGCTCTGCAATCTTCAGCTTGAAGCTCATCTTGCTGAAGCACTCAGCTGCCCAGTGCCCCTCCTTTCCACACTTGAAACAAGCTGTGGACTTTGGTCTAGTTGCCGGACCACCTTTTGGAACTTTTGGAGCTTCTCTTGGGGCAGAGGACAGGGGTGAGTTCTAGACATGACCCCCATGATAACAGTTCCTGGCTGGTCAATTTCAACTTCAGCTGCCAGTGCATACCAGTGTTGGAGGTCTTGGGGGGTTCCTCTGGCAGCACAACCTTGGTTGACGTCATCAGTCAGCCCATCCTTGTAGTATTCCATCAGGATTTCTTGGGACCAGCCATGCATGTGGCAGACCAGGCTCCAGAACTCCTGAGTGTATTCTGCCACTGACCTCTGCCCTTGGCTTATGGTTTTCATCCTGGTCCTGGCCCTGCATTCCACCATGGGTCTTCAAAGCATCTGCAAAGAGTCATCATAAATTGGTTGTAATTTCTCAGCTGGGGGGCATCATCATTGTGGAGGGAGGTCATCCATTCTGCTGCAGTCCCTTCTAGGGCCTTGTTGACACATCTCCCTTTGGCTGCTTCGCTGGCAAAATCCTCACCATACACCTGCATGTGGTTCCAAACTTAAGCTAGGACGGATTCCAGGGTTTGGGGATCCCCTCTATATTTTACTGCCAGCAGAGGAACTTTTGGAATTCAGCTCCTTTGGGGGATTCCCTCCCCCCATTGAGCTTGAGCTGCAGCCATTGGGATAGCTGTTGCTATCGGCCCCTGCTTGGCTGGAATCTCTGTTGGGATTTCAGCAGCCCTGGCCTCCCCTGCAGCCTGCTTGATATCTTCAGCTGCTGGTTGGAAGCTCTTTTCTGTGAATGCTTCCCGAGCCTTCCAGCTCTCTAATGCCTCTTGCAACAGCTGCAAGGCATGAGTCAGCAGGAGATCTTCTCTGTTGGCCTCCAGGCTGGGGCCCTCTCTATGCCGATGTCTGCTTACTGTCATCCCTGGGTGAAGTTCTTCTGGTTCCTCGGGGTGTCCTACTCCCAGCGACCACTTTGGATGAACTGCCTTTTCCTCCAGTCACAGTTCTCCCAGCTGCTCGATCTCCTCCCAGTATAGGCACAGGGTGGGAGCGGTCAATCCCTGGGCTCCCATGTCTTCTTGATCACTCCCAGGGTTCAACATTCTGTGCACAACCCCCATGGTAGATTTTATCCCCGGGTTGGCTAGTAAAGCAAGCCTTGCTTAATGTCAGGTCTGCCTCCTTCAAATCCCAAGAAAGAAAGACCCTGACTCCATTAGTTAGAGAACAGGTACTTTTACTGGGGTTTGATGTAATCGCAGAGAAATGAAAGCAAGGTCTGAGTAAAATCACAGGAAAGTTACATATCAAAAGAATCCCCAAAACCTTCCCCCTGGGGTCCCAGGATGATTGGCTAATCCTTATTTTTCATTGGGTCATGAGGCAGACATCTGCAGGTGTTAATGCCCATTATAACTCTGGGTCAGTTGGCCTTGACCAGGCATAAATATCTTTACTGAGGAATACATGTTACAATATTTGTACACAGGGGCCTCCAGAAACCAGCATTCTTCCCTCCATAATCCCAGCTCCCCTTCACCCTATTACTATGGCAGCAGATAAGATTGAAGCTTCAGAAAGAAACTTGGATGCTGACAGCTTCCTTGTTTGGATCACTCTCCAGTTCCTCCCTTCCACCGTCTGGTCCAGTCACTATCCATTTAGGGTAGAAATCTTAGGGTCCCCTGCTTCCAGTTTACTCTGGGGTTCCATTTCTCAACTATGTGAGTCCTAGAACTAGCAACCATTCCATTCTAGGTACCACAATGAATGTGAGTCTCTCATCATGGGTCCTCATGGCTTATCTAGAGGTTATGTGACAAAAGTGGCCGGCTCCCCTCCTCCCCTCATGACTGATCCATCTAACTGGCAAAATGTGATGGGTTTTTTTAGCTTTCGTAGATGGATGCCCAATTTCTTCACCAGGTTTGAGCTAATTAAGCACCGGGTGAACCCTGAAACCAAGAGGGCTAAGAGTTTTATTCCTTTTCCCTGACTGCAGATGAACAGGGTGAGTGGTTTGATCAGTTCATTTATGAGCAAGT
Organism: Myanophis thanlyinensis; assembly: GCA_017656035.1. Lineage (NCBI taxonomy): Eukaryota > Metazoa > Chordata > Lepidosauria > Squamata > Homalopsidae > Myanophis > Myanophis thanlyinensis. The sequence goes on from JAEANM010014173.1 coordinate 3,347, forward strand.
TATCTTCAGGGTCATTTTCAGTTGGGGCTAGTTCCTTCCCCCAAATTTATGAGGGGGCAAAACTCTACAGCCTCTCTGTTACTTAGCGCAGTGTCTTTCCCTCAGGGGGTTGTTTTCATGGGCTTTCCACCTGACAGATGCTCAGGCTTTCAAGCAGGGGGGGCGCTGAATGGCAATCAGCTGCATGGTGCCCCTCCTTCCCACACTTGTAACAGGCAAATGATCTCAGAGCAAGGGCTGTTTGTGGCTTAAATGGCTCTCATTTCTCCTGGAGTGGGGATCTCTTTCATGGTCTCCCTGCTCAGTACTGGTTCCTGGCCATGTTGATCTCTACCTCTTCAGCTAAGATGTACTATTCATGCATGTGGTTTGGAGCCTCTTGGACTAGCATCATTTATGCTGTCTATCAGCCTCCAAGTTTCTACTTTCTTCTGCTGAAGCTTCACTCTTATCGGCTGCCATAGTAATGGGGGGGAAGGGGAGCTGGGGGATTGGGGGAGAAGAGTGCTGGTGTCTGGAGGCCCTTGCAACTTTTAGCCACGATGTTTATGCCTGCTTAAGGTCAACCATCCCGGAGAAGTAACGGTCACCAATACCTGCAGATGCCTGCCTCGTGACCCTTTGAGAACTAAGGATTGGACAATCTTCTTCAGACCCTGGGGGGAGGGTTTTGGGGATTCTTTTGATATGTACAATTTCCAGCAATTTCCCCAGACCTTGCTTCCACTTTCTCTGCATTCATTTCATTTCCCAGTAAAAGCTACCTGTTTTCAGCCACAATGAATTCCAGGTCTTCCTTTCTTGGGATCTGATCAAGGCAGATCTGACATTAAGCAAGGTCTGCAATACCAGCCAACCCGGAGATAACATCTACCATGGGGGCTGTGCACAGAATGTTGAACCCGGGAAGTGACCAAGAAGACATGGGAGCTCAGGGGTCGACTTCTCCCACTCCATGCCTGTATCAAGAGGAGATTGAAAGCCTAGGAGATCTGCGCCTGGAAGAGAGGGCAGTACAACTGAGATGGTCTTTGGGAGTGGGACAACTTGAGAAGCCCTATGAACCTCACCCAGGAGTGATGGTAAGCAGACGCCAGAATGGAGGGGGCCCTGGGCTAGAGGCTGACTGAGAAGATCTCCTGATGACCCATGCCCTGCAACTTTTGCAAGAGGCATTGAGAGCCATAAAGCTCGAGAAGCAGCCACAGAAAGGTGCATCCAACCAGCAGCTGAGGATTTTGAACAGGCGGCAGGAGGGGCCGGGGCTGCTGAAACCCAGGCAGAGATCCTAGCCCAGCAGAGGCCAGCAGCAAGGGCTATCTCAGAAGCAGCAGCTGTAGCTCAAGCCCCCCCAGCGGGGGGAGGGATCCCCCAAAGGACCAAATTCCAAAGATTCCTCTGCTGGCAGTAAAATATGGAGGGGATCCCAAAACTCTGGGATTTTTCCTGGCCCAAGTTTGCACCTATATGCAAGAATATGGTGAAGAATTTACCAGAGAAGTTGCCAAAGTGAGATACATTACCATGGCCCTGGAAGAGGAGGCAGCAGAGTGGATGACCTCCCTCCACAATGACAATGCCCCCCAACTGAGAAATTATGATCAGTTTAGGACAGCCTGGTTTGTCACATGCATGGCTGGTCCCAATTATCCCTGATGGAATGCTATAAGGATGGGCTGAATGATGATGACTATAATGGCTGCGTGGCCCGGGGGGCTCCCTAGGACCTCCAAGGACTGATATGTCCTGGCTTGGGAGGTAGAGCTAGATGAGACCAGAGATCATGATTGTGGGGGGCCCTTGGATCCACCCCTCCTCCTCTGCCCCAAGAAAAGTCCCAAGAGCTCCAAAGCGTGCTCCGGCAACCAGACTAAAGACCACAGCTTGCTTCAAGTGCGGAAAGGAGGGGCACCGGGCAGCTGATTGCTTCAGCAAGACCACCTCCAAGCCGACTACTAGAGGACCCAGAAGAGTTGAGAGACAGCCAACCAAGCCTCGTGAATCGGCGCTTAAAGAAGTGGAAGTCATGGAGTTTGCCCCTCCCAGCCAGGAGGAACTGGGAACTCCGACCATCATAGGGGAGAGTGAATCGGACTCCGACGATGATCTTGGGGTAAGTCAACATGCGGGACCCCTCACCATCCTAGTAGAACTGCAGATGCCTTCTTCCACCTCTCAGGGGGAAATGCTAGCCCTTTTGGACTCTGGGTGTACTAGATGCGTAATTAGCCCCGAGGTGGTAGAGAAGTTAGGGTTGAGACTGAGAACCCTGAAGACCCCATTGCATTCTGCCAGTTAAACGGGTCAGTGGCTGGGGGGACTGGCTCATTTTGCAACTGAGCCAGTTGAGATGTGGATGGGGGATCACCATGAAATATTAAGCTTCGTTGTGGCCCCAGGAATGGACTGGCCCCTTATACTTGGATTACCCTAGCTATGAAAATGAAACCCGCATGTAGACTGTGTAGACTGGAGGAAGGGGTTGTTGCGCATTCGCTCCTGCAGGAGGGGATAGACCCATACCTCCATAAGCCAAACGCTTGTGGAACTGGTAGCCACCTTGAACGAGCACATTGAAGGAGAGGGAAAATTCAATATCTAGAAGCTTGGAAACACTTTCCCCTTTCCCATGCTGAATGCGTAGACGTGTAATGTCTGTGCTCCCAATTTGCTCCACTCGTTTCATTCTAAGTACCCTCATAAACCGTGATTCTATGACATGTTTCAACTGTAAGTTTCACCCCCCTCTGTTGTGTTTTTTCTCCAGGATTAACGTCCCTGCTGCAGGGGGGCCAAATGTCAGCCTTCAAGTTTCTACTTTCTTCTGCTGAAGCTTCATTCTTATCGGCTGCCATAGTAATGGGGGAAGGGGGAGCTGGGGGGTATGGGGGGAAGAGTGCTGGTGTCTGGAGACCCTTGCATTTTTTAGCCACGATGTTTATGCCTGCTTAAGGTCAACCATCCCGGAGAAGTAACGGTCACCAATACCTGCAGATGCCTGCCTCGTGACCCTTTGAGAACTAAGGATTGGACAATCTTCAGACCCTGGGGGGAGGGTTTTGGGGATTCTTTTGATATGTACAATTTCCAGCAATTTTCCCAGACCTTGCTTCCACTTTTTCTGCATTCATTTCATTTCCCAGTAAAAGCTACCTGTTTTCAACCACAGTGAATTCAGGGTCTTCCTTTCTTGGGATCTGATCAAGGCAGATCTGACACTGTCCTGGAGCCAGCTCACCAGGATGTCTTCTGGCCAATATACTCTGCAGGAGAGGTCATGAAATTCTTTGGTATATTTGGCTATTGGTTGTCAGCCTTGCTTCACATTTCAGGGGTCTTTGAACTGGTGGTGGAGAGCCATCATGGAGCGGTCAATGTTCTGCAGTTTGGAGGTGTCGCCATTTTGAAGGGTCACAATCCACTGGGCAGCTGCCCCTTCCAGGGCCAGAGTGATTACTTGGACTTGAGCACCTGGGTTTGGAAATCCCATCTGTACTCCTGCATGGACGTGAGAATGTGTGCCAGGAAGAACCCCAATTGCTGCAGGTTGCCATCATACTTCACTCCTGGGGGGGGTGTCTTTCCAGTTGTGATGCTCTGCTCTGGCCAGGGACATTTGCAGGAACTCGTGCTGTGTGGGATGTGGTTGCCAGGGTGGGTGCCACTCTCACTGTGTCATCTGCTTGGCCTTATGACCACTGGTCTAGTGTGATGGTTCCGGCTCTGTCAGTTGCCACTGCCACTTCAACTCCTTCCTGGTGTTGATCTAACTCCCCTTGGACTTTGAGGTTCTCAAAAGCTTCCATCACGAAATGCATGACATTTCTTTTGAGTCGATCGTCCCCGATTGGTTCTTTGGTCAGCTCTTCCTGGTCCGATAGTGCTTCCAGCTCATGCTTCCAGCCTGACTGCTCTCTGCCTTGGGTGAGAGTGACTCCTCGGAACCTTCCTTCCCAGCCATCTTTCTCCCCAACTCCAAATGACCATCTGGGCTTTGTGGGACCCTCCAAGATGGTTTCAATGTCCTCAATGGGGCAGATGGAGCTTAGGGCATTTAGCAGAGATGAAATTCAACCACTTCTAGTCTATTCACTAGAACTAGTAGTATATTTTCTAAGCAGTTCGGAGAACTGGTTGTTAGAAGAAATCTCCTTTTTTCCCACTTTACAGGGTTAATCCACCCAGCCATGCCCACCCAGCCATGCCCACAGAACCAGTAGTAAAACAATTTGAATCCCACCACTGGCACATAGGTGCCAGGATAAAGGCTAGAAACTAGGGGAATACAGAATGTATGGGAAATAGGAAGAGAGCAATAGTAGTATAATAGTATAGCCTTTATTGTCATTGTACATCATGTATACAATGAAATTGGTTTATCCTCTCTGGTGCAATCCATAAGAAAAAAAAATACAAAACAACATAAATAATATAGAGAATAATCCCTTATGCAAGTAATTGGGGGGGGGGAAACGAATTATTCATTTCCATATGCATGTGGAGTGATTGTGGTTGTGTTTATGAATCTGACAGCCCATGGGTAGAAGCTGTTTTTAAACCTATTTGTCCAGCTGGCTATGCTCTGATGTCTTCTGCCCGATGGTAAAAATGCAAAAAAAACACTGGCCAGGATGTGAATCATCCCTAAATATTTTCCTTAGTCTGCTGAAGCAGCAAGACCTGGCAATGTCATCCAGTGGTGTTAGAGAGTAACCAATGGTTTATTGTGCCAAATTGATCACTCTCTGTAGTGCCTTCCTGTCTGCAGCTGATAAACTAGCATACTATATTGTAATACTGTATGTGAGGACACTTTCTATCATGGACTGAAAGAAAGAAGTCAGCAGCCATTGTTCCACCTGATTTTTCCAGAAGACTCTAGGGAAATGAAGTCTCTGTTGAGTCTTACTAATCACCAGGGACATGCTATTTTTCCAGGTGAGATCTTGACTAATGAGCACTCCCAAAAATTTAAAAGAGAAAACTCTCTCTACACAGCCCCCCTTGATATACAGTGGGACAGGTTCCTCTCTGTGCTTCCAGAAATCTAGCACCATTTCCTTTGTCTTTCTAGTATTTAGATGTAAGTTGTTTTTCGAACACTATGTGGATACCTTCTGGACTTCTTCCCTGTATGCTGATTCATCCCCTCCAGTTATGAGCCCCAACACTGTTGTATCATCTGCAAACTTTATTATGATGTTGGATGGATTTGAAGATATGCAGTCATGCATGTACAGTAAGTACAGATAGGGGCTGAACACACAGCCCTGAGGGGAGCCTGTGCTGAGCTTCAGGTGGAAGATATCAAGGACCCAACCATTATTGTTGTGGATGGTCCATCAGGAAGTCTTTGACCCAATCACAAGTGAGGGGAGGGGAATTCAGGTCAGTCAGCTTTTCAAGGAGCATGCCTGGTAAGATGGTATTAAAGATCAAGTTATAGTCTATAAAGAGCATTCTGACATAATTCCAATTTCTCAAGATGTCTCAGTGCAGCATGTAGAGCAGTAGTGATGGTGTCTTGTTGACATGTCACTTCTATAATCAAACTGGTGTTGATTGAAATTTAGTGGAAGACAGGACTTGAGGTGTTGTAAGACTAGTTGTTCAAAGCACTTCATCACTATAGTGAGCACAATGGGCCTATAATCATTCAGACTTTTCTGCCTTGTTTCTTTGGAACTGGGATCATTGTTAAGCTAATGATGCTTAACAATCATCTGTTTGTAAAGATGATAAGCTAATAAATGTATCCAGGCCCCCTCCCCACAGGAATGGTAGTATCACAATAGAGATCTGACACATGAGGGTTATATCAAAGAAATGTGAGGGTTATATCAAAGGCCAAGAAGCAAATGGGCAGTGATGTCAAAGAATGAATCAAACAAGACTTGATGAAATTCACTTAAACATTTTTGCAACTCAGATAATTGCTTTCTGATGTTAGTTTATGATTGTATGGATTATTTTTGGCTTAGCTGGATAAAATTCATGCAGAAAAATCTTTAATTTTTATAGCACAAGGTATAATTTTGAGAAAATAAAGTTAACAATGTTTGTAGGGTATATGATCAGAAACGGATTTACCATAACAAGCTAATCCTTTTTTTCCAATGTAATGTTTTTTATTTTAAATATATATCAGTATCATTATATGAACAGTAAGGGATCTGGGTATCATTCCTTCAGACATAAGTAATAATAGTAATAATATTTGTTACTGTCAGTGTATAAGTATACATGAACTGGAATAGCCATAGCAATAAGTCAGCTAATGGGGACTATCTGATGACTGAGGCACAGGATTTGTTGTGTGAGCCATGCAAGATGGCTTGGAGCCTGGGCATGGCTTAGCTTAACTGTTCTATGTATAAGAGAGTTTGTTTGTCTTTGCTTGAGGGCACTTGCTATTTTTTCTTCTCTCTACCACTTTGCAAGAGCTGCATGGGTATTGTATACATGCATGATGTTTTATATTATTGTATATAAAGAAGTTTCTTCTATATAATGAATCCTGCTGAATTATTTCTTGTTTGCTGTCTGGATCACTACAAATATTGACAGGTTATGGGCCTAGAGCACACCCAGCCAGTCAAACCACACTGGAAGACTGAACTGTTATAAGCAAAAAGGAACAAGGCTAAGAAGGCTTGCAGAATGGCTGTTGATTTCAAGGAGAGATCTCTGCCTCAGTTGGGACAGAAGAATTATATTCTTTGGGCTGCAAAAATGAAATATTTCCTGAAGGCTAAGGAAGTCTGGGATATTTTTATTAATCCACCCCAGGGGCCAGTAGTTGCTGAAGATCAAAGGCAGCATGATAAGGCACTGGCCTACATCATTTTAACTTTGGAAGATGAATAATTTTTGAATGTAGTTGATTTAAAAACTGCAAAGGAGGTTTGGCTGATATTGAGAAGTATGCATGTGAGTATGCCAGCATGCAATATTGTGCAGTTACCAAGACAATTGTACAGAGCATGGCTGATACCATAAGAGAGTGTAGAGAAGCTTTTGCTGCACATAGAGACTCTGTTTATCAAGTTAGAACAGCATGGAATGCAGATTCCTGAATCTCAGAAAGTGCTGTTGGTGTTAAACAGTTTTGATGAAATGTGGGGCATTGTTTCAGCCATTTGTGAATGCAAACCAGAACAGGAATTATGTATGGAAGCCCTTAAAACCTGTTTGATTTCTAAAGAAAACAAACACCATTTTAGAAGAAGACATGAGAAGAAATTCCTGAGGTGGGGGCCCAAGGAGCAGAGAGAGAAAAGCAACAGACAAGATGTCTGCAAAGACCAGAGCAACCAAAGAGATTGGATTACATTCCAAAGCAACAGACAGGGTGTCTGCAGAGACCAGAGTAACAGAAGAGACCAGAATACAGTGCAGCAAGGAATTTCTAAGAAGAACAGGAACAACAGCAGGGTTTCATCTGTGGTGATAAGACTCATTTGAAGAAAAACTGTTTACAAGGAAGAAAAACAACAGATGGACAAGCTGCTATTGCAAAAGTTAGCTATTGTAATAGCAGAGACAAATGGTTAATAGACAGTTTGGCTATTGAAATAATTGTTAATAATTCTAAATTGTTTTTCAGAATGGATCCAGCTGGTGGAGATGCAGTAGCGAATGGCCAGAAGGCTAAAGTCATAGGAAAAGGCAGTGTGCTGATTCCATGTCTGGAGCAAAAGTTTAGTAATTATGTGTGCCTGAAATGGAGCATAATTTACTGAGTGTCTCCAGTCTAATCAGACAAGACCACATTTGTAAATGGGAGATGTCGCATAAAAAGAAACGGGAGTGTATGTGCACAGGGCATAAAACAGGATAATCTTTATGTATTGCAGGGACAAAAGATTCAATGTGCCCAAACGTTTGGAAATGTGGCACAACATAATTCATGCATTCATCTCTTGCATAGAAAGCTTGGCCATATCAGCTTCAGAGTTTTGTAAAAAAAAATGCAACAGTTTGGAGAAGGATTAAATTTAAAATGATGTAAGGCATACTTGAACTGTGCAATATGTAAATCATCAAAGTCCAAAGCATTCCCAGTAAGCAAGAGTAGCACAAGGTAGACAAGAAAAGTTCTAGAGCTGGTACATGCAGATTTGGTTGGGCCAATGCAAGCCAGCTTGGGAGGAGCAAAGTATGTGCTGGTCATTGTAGATGACTACAGCAAATTTGGTTTCTGCTATTTACTAAAGAGTAAAACAGAGGTGCTACAGAAATTTAAGCAATGGATAAGCTTTGTAGAAAGGAGATATAAACAACAGGTATGCCAGCTGCAAACTGACAGAGGTTCAGTATTCATGTCTGCAAGTTTTCAACAGTGGTTGGGACAGTTAAGAATGATGCACTAATCCATATATAGCAGCTGAGAATGGTGTATCTGAGAGGCAAAATGGAGTCTTAGAAACAATGAAGGACTCACTGCTGGTAGATTCTGGTCTGAGTAGGTCATATGGGGTGAAACCATATTGACTGCTAATTTTTAATCAATAGGCTGTGGAGTGCATCTATTAATGATACTTCATATGCAGTATATGGGAGAAAGCCATCTCTGCCACATTTAAGGGTGTTTAGGAGCAATGCATGGGTGCATATTCCAAAAGCAATCAGGAGAAAAGGTCAACCAAAGGTTAAAAATCTCAGATTTAAGGGCTTGGCTCAAAGAACTATAGCTTTAGCAAAGGTAGAAAAAGAATAGTGATTTCCAGGTCTGCTAGCTTTGCAGAACAAAATTTGAAGAGAATTGATGCCAATGTCAGGAACACACAGCATCCACAATTTAATCAAAACTCCAAAGAAATGAAAGTCCTTAGAATGAAATTTTATTGAAGACATTGTATTGGTACATCTGGAGAAATCCTGAATCCAATGAACTGTCCTCAATTTTCACGAGAAAGTTCAGAAGGAATGTGAAAAGATAACGGCCTCCAAGTTATTGCTATCTAAAGCCAACTCCCCAACTCCTCAACTTTTCTTTCAATATGTCAAGACTAAAAGAAACTATTTTAATACTTGCAAAAGCATAGAGTAGTAAAATAACATATATTTTCCTTTTAGGCATGACAGGCCACCTCCCTCTTCAACGAAGGGCAATTTCCTGTAACAAACAGTAATACCCGTTAGTATGCTCCCAGTACACACTCCACCACCCCTCCCTCTCCCAGGAGGTCCCTTGGGTTTATCAGGGATCTTCTCATGAAATTTCTTAACTAATCAATCTGCCTTAATATCCCAACTTTTACCCAAATAGCTTCAGACAAGGGGTATCTTTTCCACTGGACTAAATATAACAGCTTGCCGTGTGGATTTTTGAGTCTAATATCTTTTTAACTTCGTAGTGGGTTTGCCCTTGAACTACTATGGGACCAGGGGGGGCGTGTTTATGCCCTAGGTCTGGTTTGGGATTCCACTCTGCATTTAAGCAAGCTGCTGTGGAATACTGGATGGCCCTTCCCCAACAATCTGGGAAGGCTCGGTTGTACCATTATGGGGTTTAATATCTTGATGATAGGGAACAGACCCAGAAACTTTGGGCCCAATTTCTTGCTTGGTAACTTTAATCTGAGGTATTTAGTGGATAAGTAGACTTTTTCTCCCAGTCTAAAGAAGGTTTAGTCATTCAGGTGTTTATCGGCTTGTTTTTTATATGTCTCTGCCAATTTTTTGAGGGCAGCCTTGGTTTTTTTCCTAACCCTCTTTTAACGAGTCCATCCATTCTTGCAGGGACACAGAGGAAGAGGGCTCTCAAGGCAGTACAGGCATTGGTAAGAAATCTACCCTGCTGGTTATTTGGAACAGCATGAGCCCATGCTGCTGTACAGGGCATTGTTGTAGGTGACTTCCGCAAAAGTCAATAGGTCCACCCAATTGTCCTGTTGGTAATTCTCACAGATCTTAAGTACTGCTCCACCATGGCATTCTTACGTTCTGCAGCCCCATTCCTAGCCAGATGAAACCCCAAACGGAGTCCTTGGGCTGATCCTATTGACTTCAAAAATTGTTGCCTGAAGTTTGTGGTGAATTGTACTCCTCGGTCAGAGATCATTAATCTCGGGGCTCCATGCAGTCGGTAGATGTGTTGGATAAACATTTTGACTAGTTTCCTTGCTGATGGGAGGCCCGGGCATGCCACAAAGTGTGCTTGCTTTGAGAACAGGTCAATCATAGTTCAAATGACCATTTTCCCCTTGCTAGGGGGCAGCTCTACTATAAAATCCATTGGAATTTCCTCCCATCCTGCTGGGTGGCTGAACCCTGCTGGCTGGCAGAGTTCGGCCACTGTTTGTAAAAGACCTGAAGGTTTTCCAGGTCTAACTTTCATTGTGGCACAGACCACACAGCTCTTCACATAATCTTCTACTTTGGGCTTGAGTTGGGGCCACCAAAACTGCCTTCACACCAAATGGATAGTCTTGAGGAAGCTGAAGTGTCTGACAAATTTTGCATCGTGGCATTGCTCTAGGACGTTCATGGAATAGAATAATAAAATAGCATAGATTTTCCTTTTATATGTGACAGCCAATTTATTTCAGTAAATGCAACTTAAAAGGTGAAACTAATATATGAGATAGACTCATTACATGCAAAACAAAATAGTTCAAGCCATGATTTGTCATAATTGAGATGATTATGGCATACATCATGAAAACTCCAAATCCACAATTTCAGAAAATTAGAATATTACATGCAATCAATAAAACAAGGATTGTACATAGAACAATATCGGACCTCTGAAAAGTAT
>JAEANM010014174.1:0-14108 GCA_017656035.1 Myanophis thanlyinensis
CATATTCTTAAGATGTTTGCCTTTGGTCTTAACTGTGATGTATATTTGTTTAGTATCAGGAAGGAAACATGTAACTTCCACACTTTTTAAAGGTTTTGGCACACCAGGCCACAATTCATTTCAATGTATTGCGTCACGGGTTAGAACAGATGCATCCGTGGGAAGGAGGGAGCGTCTTCATTCTATAGGTCAGAGGTGGCAACTATGGCCCCTTCACAACTTGTGGACTCCAATTCCCAGAATTCCTGAGCCAGCCATGCTGGGTCAGGAATTCTGTGAGTTGAACTCCTTAGGTCATAAAGGGGCCATAGTTGCCCACCCCTGTTATAGGTCATTGAATGCTATCATTTTTCATTGTGATTATAGCTGATGGGCAAATGAATGATTTTAAGACAGGTTTTTTCCACACATTATGGTTGCCAAAGCACTCCAACATCTCTTGATATTATACAGAATGACAATATTAATATAAGCATCTCATAAGACTGCCAAACTTTTCAAGATTTTATTCCTGATGTCCCACAAATCTTCAGCAGTTTAGCACAAATCTGGGAGGATATTTGGGGGAGGAGGGTGAGATGGTCAAAACCCTCACAACACTTGACAATCCTAGGAAAATTTGGTGATTCTTGCAGATCTTTATTATAACAGTGTCCTCATTCTCAGCTTGATAGCTGGTTCTGATAGGAATGTTTTGTTGTTATCTCAGGTGGAGTAAGGTAAAATAAATCCCACTTTTCCTCCATGAACTCAAAGTTGGTCACAGTTCCACCTCCATTTTCCCCCCAGAACTCTTTGAGGCCCATTGAGCTGAAAGGAATACTTAGCCCAAATATACCAGCGAGTTTCCATGGAGGAGGCTCTTAGTACCTTCACTGCTCTAATATAAAACAGTATTTCTGAACCTCAGCAGCTTGAAGATGCATAGATCTCAACTCCCAGAATCTCCCAGCCAGCATGCTTTAAGACGCCCGTGTGATTCAGAAACAGCGCTAAAGTCAAGTATTATGAAATGCATGGGACAAAAACCCAGGAAATAAATCATGCATTTAACTGCTCCAGAAAACCCTGACTGGTCTCAGCCTCTGCACTACGTCAGGGATCCAGTTACTGGAATGGTTCTGTAGCCTCATTGCTAATATCATGTTTACTTTGTAAGGGGACAGCTTGATGCCATGTTTATTTTTGCATTTTCTCAAACATTTAGTTACAGTATGGTATTGGAATGAGTAAGCCAAAATGAGACACCGAGAAAACATGTGTGCTGTGAAAAAAATTGCACCGAAAAATTCACCAACCTGATTTTTCTCATATAGTGATGGGAAAACTGGCAAGCAGCAATGCCCTTCTCTGCCTCTTCTAAGTATTTGTTTAAGAATAGAATCATCCTCTAGCACAACCCAATAAAACCACCTAATGTCTGCATGGGGCACTGAGTGTTTTAATCTATCCAAGAATTAGGATCAGAGGTGAAATTCAGCAGGTTCTAGCAGGTTCACTAGAACCAGTACTAAATTTTCTAAGCAGTTCGAACAACCGGTTGTTAGAAGAAATATCTTTTTTTTTCCCACTTTACAGGGTTAATCCTATAAGGAAGGCAGGAAAGAAACATTCTAGTGGTGTTTCTAATCTTTATTGCCCTGCTTACAGAAACTGCCCACCCAGTCACATGACCCCCTCAGCCATGCCCACCAAGACACGCCCACAGAACCCCTAGTAAAAAAAAATTGAATTCCACCACTGATTAAGATCATCAAAAAAAGTAGATTTCATCTCATGAAACGAAGAATAGCCTGGATAGTTGATAAACTGATAAATTTCAAAGAACAAATTACAACCAGAATGCATTATCAACATCACTGCTCTGTTCCAGAGTCTTATAGAAGACATTTGGGCCTGTTTTTCCCCTTAGATTTTCAAGAAAAGTCTCTGCTAATGACAGTGGAGGCTTCTCTTCTATTGAATAAAATAGTTTTCATCAAAATATAGCAAAGGGGAAAAAAAAAAACAACCTTCAACTGGATTCTCACACGTCTAAGACAGCTCAGGTTCCCCCCCCCCCTCCAAATAACAGAGCTCCATACTAAATGCATTTGTACAATCTTGCCTTGTCTATTTTGGCCTCTACAGCATCCCATCAGTTCAAAATTTATCAATTTATACAATAAAATAGAAAACAATATCTGGGTTCTAAATCAGTTTCTTCAAACTATTCTGCACAAAGTTGCAAGCAGGAGGCATAGGAATCTATTATCAGGTACAAGTGCTGAGTGTTAGCATAAACAAAGTAGGTGAAATCAGGAGATACAAATGCAAATCAGTGAAGCAAAGCAAGGTCAACATCCAGGAATCTATAGCTCAAAAAGCAACTGTTAGAAGCTGAAGTAATGGAGACCAAGTTTTGACTTGTCAATTCTTGGCACTTGATTGAGTTTTTACAAAACATGCATCGGGTTAGGACATCTCCTGCAGTTACAGCTACTCTAGTTCCAGCTTGTTTTGATTTGAATTAAATGTTTTCACTTGGCTGATTTAGTTGACTGAAAACTTGCCATTTTTGGCTTTCTATCTTTAGCCACATCTTTGTTCTTATGACTGGGGCATCCAACTCCCTCCCCCCACCATCCTATATAAGCTGATTGGACTCCTCCTCCACCACAGTTTCCAGATCAGATGGGAATTTATCTTGAATTTCATCCTTCAAAGTTGTCAGAGTGATGTTTGAAACTAGCACAAGATGGCCTCAAAAGTGTCCTCCAGATGTTTTTTTTTAAATTCAACTTTCATGATCTCCAGTTGCCATGGCCTCTGTCCAGGGATCTGGAGACTTGTGGTTCAAAAAGTCTAGAGGGCACCAGAATGCTCATTCTTCATAGTACATCCAAGAAGTTATTGTTAGGAATCACTCTTCTGGAGTATTTTGACATATCTGCTGACTTCAGAAATGGGATTTGCACAGTCCCATAGTCATTTTTTAAAATGGCATGTGCTAAACTTTTGAACATATAAAATGAGACACTCAGCAAAGGTGATCAAATAAAGGCTTAGCTCTTGCAAGTTATTTGAACATTTTCTTTCTGTGTAGGCATAAATTGCAGAGAAGAATGAGTAATGCCTGACCCCCCCGCCCCCCAATATTATAGTTCCATAAAATTATGACTAAGAAAGGAATAAATAGCACATCTGCTGGGATCATCAAACCAGAGTCAAGAACTTTATAATTGCATTAAGTGTCCATTGAATATATCATGGTTTATTTCTGGGCAAATATGCTCATAGGCTATGCGATTTTCCAGGCAGGTAGAAAAGTTATGACTTTATAACTAGATTTTATCATGCTTCTTTGTTCTTCCTATATTTTCATGAGCTGTAAGTCATTTTTATTTCTGACTCTTTTAGTTTGTAAGTTTGCTGTTTTCACGTGGAATAATTATTTTATTATTTCTCTTATAGCTTTTATAGTATCAACAGAACATAATTTCTGACAGGACAGAAAACGAGCCGGTATATTCAAAAGTAAATTATTAGAAAGCAAATTTGCAGTACTAACAGTCAAGAAGGGGTGGGCGTGGGGTTTCTTTCACTGATGGAAGCATCTCATGAATAGAAATCCACTGATACCTTTTCAGCAAGAACCAATTCAAGTTCCCTAAACATTTATGCTTTTTGTTCAGACAGGAATGGGCAAGCCGTGACCATCCAAATGTTGTGGGGCCCAACACTCTATATCACTGTTATTCATGCTGGCTTGGACAGCAGACTTAAGCTATTATTTGCTGTCCAGAATGATATAGCTGAGCAAACCAAGAAGCGTTGCCACTAATTTTGATTTATTTCTGAGTACCATTTATGGCTTAATTCCACGGCTGCTTCAATCGTAAATCATTAGTGTCAGTGAGCCATTGGGACTCTTTTGGATGCCAATAGATATAACTTTAGGAAGCTGTACTCCACTCTCAGCTCAGCAGTGGTTGTCTTGGGAAATAGTTTGTTGGCCTTAATTCCCTAGCTGCAATATTAAAGATTTATTTTATAATCCTGTTAGCCAAAGGAGCTATAACAGAGAATTCAGGCATGAAAAACTAAGCAGTGTTTGATCTTAAAAGGTCTGTTTTTCCTTATTCAGTGTGATTAAAAAAATTGTATGAAAACTACTCATAGTGAACATCCATTTGCTCAAGAAAGCCCTGCTGAATTCAAAAGACCTTAGGACCCTCTAGTTCTAGTAGTCTGTTCTAGTTGCTTCACCATTGTTGCTCACTGTTATCACTTTGCAACACATAAGAATAACGAACTACAATTACTATGATCACCTTCTCCCCAGATACCTTTTTGTATTTCACTTCCTTTGAAGTTTAAAATTGCTGTAACAACTAGCTGTCCCAGAATTGTTCCTCCCATTTTATTGTAGTTGATTGGCCAAATAAATAATGGAATGCTATTTAATAGCCACTTGACTTTTAGGCATAGTTAATTGAATGTCATGAATGATGTTAGTATTTTTTTTTAACCCTGTATGAATTAAGATCTTAAATCAGGGGAAGGAAAGGTTGATGTGGGCATGTTGTGTTTTATGAAGTTAAACGACTCTTGCTTTGTAAGTCTTACAACAAAGTTCTTTTTTGTCTTGATGGGGAAAAGGGGAAAACCAGCAAACAATTGTATAGTTAGTCCTTGACATATGGGCAGAATTAAGCCCCAAATTTTCATTGCTAAGCAAGACAGTTAACTGCAACCTTTTGGCCACAGTTGTTAAGCAAATCGCTGAAGTTAAGTGGATCACTTCAATTGTTAAACGAATCTGGCTTCCCCCATTGACTTCGCCTGTCAGAAGCCAGCTGGAAAGGTTACAGAGGGTGATCATGTGCCCCTGGGACATTGCAACCATCATAAATACATACTAGTTGTCAAGTGCCTGAATTTTGATCATGTGAACCATTAGTCACATGATCAAAATTCATGTAAGTGTGAAACTGGTCAGGAGCCACTTTTTCATTGCCACTGTAATTTTGAACAGTCATTAAACAAAGGGTTGTAAGTCAAGGAAGGACTACCTGCACACAACACATAATTTTACATAGCTCTTTTTTAAATAAAAATGCTTTCTTCCAGTTTAGTTCAATAGCCTTTATTGTGCATTTATTCCATCTCTCAAAGGTAAAATATAGCACAGAAATATATATTATGTAAAATACATTTCCAATGAAATATTTGTGGCAATATGCAATATGTTGTATCCTGAACGTAAATAATTATTTTAAAATTAAAATCCTTCAATAGAAATTACACGGAAATATAGAAAAACTTAAAACAATTGTATGGTTATTGTCAAGTCTCCAAAGTAAACTAAAGAGAAATATCTGTGGAATTCTATTTGACGTTTTGATATAATGACATAAAAAGTACATATCAGGTATCTTGTTGAAAAACAGAATTTTAAAGATTCTTTAGGATGTCAAATGTTTTGCAATATTATCACAAGAAATCAAATCCAATTATACAGTAACAACTCCATTCATTCTACAATGATTGTCCAACCAACCATTTCCAATTTTGATTCTATATTCTTATTGGATCGTTTATCTGTAATTTGGTCTGATTTAGACTCTCCCCACCTGACAGGAGAACAGACAACAGCATAGGGCTGGAGAAACAGGTGAGCCTCATTTTTGGCACAGCCAAACCCACAAGACCTCTGGGAAGGTCACAGTTCTCTCTCTCTCTCTCTCTCACCTATATCTACAATAGTTGTCCTCTTTCTCAACTTGCAGGTTGTTTCCCCAACTGACCATAACTCAACTGCGGTCAAGAAGTTTCTCAGCACTAACCCAGTTATATTTAGAAAAACTACATCAACATATTCATCCCTTGTCTTGTACTATACTGCATGTAATATAACATTTCTAAATTAGGGATTGTTTTTAAGGATACCGTTCTGTTTAGAATAGGTTTGATATTATACAGCCCTTTTAGGACTAATGTCAAAACCACTTGAAAAGCGATGAATGTAAACCTTTGAGAAGAGTTGGTTACAGCTGTCATGGAAGAAAGGGATGTTTGAAATAGAAAAAGGGATGACGAAAAGAGGGCAAATGGATAGGGGCCACCCTTTTGCTGCGAGCATTTCTCTCCTCTTCAATTCATCACCCCTTGCAATAATAACTTTCAACAGGAGAGAATTGTCCATTCTGATTGCAGGTGAGAAAAGGTAACAAAATATTAACCATCCTGCACAACCATTTTATTGCACCATCTTATATTTTGTTCCAGTCGCATTTGTTATTTACTTCTCAAGAGAAATGTTTAATACTTTATTAATAATGCTTAATTGTTTTATTTTATTTAAAATAAAGCATCATATACATAATTATAAATGGAACATTATGCATCAAACATGTACATATTTTAAAGTGCTTTAACTGCTTTTTCGCATTCACTCAGTTCTAGATTCAGAAAACAATGCAGACAAGTTAACAAGCTATCAAATATTTGGTATTGTGGCTTATTCATTTTGTTGGGGCTGGGTCAACCTGAGTGAAAAACACAGGATGTTCATATAAAAAGAGTACGCTGTCAAAATAATGAATTAGCTCTTATATAATGCAATTATCATATATAATTCAGCTATCAAAACTGAGGTGTTGCTGTTCATTTTCCTAATCTTGCCACAAGCATTGGGGGCTGGGCACCTGACAAATGGTATTTTTCTTCCCACCGAACAATAATGCAAGATGCAAGTCTTTAACATCAAAAAGAAGCACCCTTCTAAAGGCTGATGATGAGACTACCCCCAATTACAAAGATATTAAAAACAGCCATCATTCATATCATTATTCTGGAATCTCTTGCAGATGCTTTCCCTACCATGTTCTGCAAACATTTCAAGCTGGCTCCAGCGTACCACAAAAACCTATCATCTGATCAGAAAATTGGGAGACAAATAAGGCCTTTATACAGAAAGCACTTAGGCAGGCTCCCAAGGATCTTCTAAACTCAATGCATTATAACCCTTTAAAGGAGAAATATGACTCTGAAAAAATGCTTTTATGCATGTTCCTTGCACTTCAGTGATATTTTTCCAAGAAGTTTTGAAAATTATCTGGAAATAAACAACTTCTATTCAACAACAACAATTCCAACCCAGTGTCAATATTTAATCCAACCATATTAGTTCCTTTTATTAATTTGGACCTCTGATACTTTTCAAGCCAAATAATCCATTTGCTCAAAAGTTAGCAACATTCTTATTATTGGCTCAGGTTTGGCCAGTCTTTAACATTATTAAAAAACAAGGCATTGTTAATTAAAACATTGTGGTTCTGTGGCAAAATAATTTCATAATTTTTTGCAGAATTCTAACTCCAATATCAGGTTCCATTGTTTTAAAACAAACCAATGGAGCCAAAGGACCAATCAAAAGGGCAACCAAGAACACGGGTTCAAGGAATGCTAGACATCCAAGATGCAGGTGGCAGATGGAAATCCTTCCTGTGGAAAGTCCACCAGCACCAAGGGCTTCAGAAAAGACTTGGCTCTGCACTACTGTGGGACTCATTTTCCTTAATGTATTTGAGAATGTCCATCTCATCCATGGTTTGGATCTTCTCTTCCGCCGGCTGTCCTGTTCGGGTTGGAGAAGATGAGAATTTTTTCTCAGGTATCACCAGCTTCCTAGATATTGCTGGCTTGGATGGCACATTGGGTTTGGGTTTAAGCTTGGGCTTAGAGCTCACCTGCAACATTTTTTCAAAATCATCTTCCACTCTGAAAGAAAAAGTAAATGCCTTTTTTATTTTATTTGAGCAAATCCAACATGATAAAGGTAATCCTCGATTTACAACAGTTCATTTAGTGTCCGTTCAAAATTACACAGGCACTGAAAAAAGGGTTCACTAGCCAGATTCACTTAACAATGGAATCACTAAAATATCAACTGCAGTGATTCATTTAGCAACTGTAACAAAAAAGGTCATAAAACAGGGCAAAACTCAGTTAAACAAAGTCTCACTTAGCAACAGAAATTCTGGGCTCAACTGTGGTCGTAAGTCGAGGATTACCTGTATACTCTTAGGATACCAGGAAAAGAGTTTCTCCAATATTCCTGATTACTGCTGTCAATAATCATTCTAATAAAGAGTGCATAAAGGTTGGATTACCTTTCCAAGACCAACCCAAACAATATGGGAAGGATGTTCAATAGCCATCTCCCAGCCACACCTACCTCCTGATATCACAAGCCTAAGAACTCCTGTAAGGTTTCATGTTGTCATACCTGAGACATCTCCTATCCTGGAACCAGAGGATGAACTTAGTATCAGGTAATTTCCTGGGCATCTGAATCCTGGCAACTGTCTAAATCAGGGCTGGGCAATCTTTTGGTGGCCATGAGCTTTCTGTCTTTTGAAAAGAAGAGAGACCTGCACTCAAAGCAGTTATGCTGCAAAGTGAAAATACATCTCAGTGGCCCAAGCTTTTACTACCCACCACCTCTTTTTAAAATGATGTCCATCTTATTTCAAAACTGTACTGTACATTAGAGCAGGGGTCTCCAACCTCAACCGCTTTAAGACTTGTGGAATTCAAACTCCAAGCATGGCTGGCTGAGGACTTTTGGGAATTGAAATCCACAAGTCTTAAAAGGGCCGAGGTTGGAGACCCCTGCATTAAAGCTTTTCAGTATATTTCAACTCCAAATGGCAGAAAACCATGCTGCTGGCCATTTAGGGGCCATAAAAAGGGAGCCCCTGAGGCTGAATGGGTGTCAGACTGACCATCCTGTTCTAAACAGAGGAAAATGTAGACTAAGATGAAGTTGATTCTTTTTCCCATCCTGAAGGACAAGGCCAAGAGAATTTTTTCATGTCTATATCCAGGTGCTTTTCTATTTTTAGTTTGTGCAACCATGCGAAAATATTGCACCTTTACAGTTGACCAAGGTGTTTTTAGTAACACTGTCTTATGCTTAGCCATATGATTGTGTTAAGACAAGAAAACACATCACCTATTCACAATCATTAAATTATGTCAAAAAAAAGCATAACAAACATGGACATTGTATTACTGGCTGCTGGCATTTAGAAAAATCTGCATGGATTAGTTACAGAAATCCTGATGAACGTTTAATCTTATAAAAGAATGAGATCTTTAAAAATCCAAGCCCAATATGGAAGTGGGGACTTTAGATTTTGGCAAGAGAAATGCAACTTTGGAAGGTATGAATGTCATTATATTTTATGGAGTCAGAAAAACAAACGAAGCATAGTAACTATCTGAAAATATTAAGCAATGTCATACAATGGAAAAAAATGTGTAGCTATTATTTAAAAGAGATTTATAAGCAGCTCAGACATCTATGTACTATTTTTATTTAAAAGTTTCTAAACAAAGAAATCTACGTTCTATTTTTAAATCTAAACACATTAAGTCCACTTTAAAAAGGAAACACGTCGTTTGAACATCTTATCGTAATACTATCATGATTTAACTTTGGCCCACTCTTAATGGAAAAATATCTATGGCTTCTAAATATGCCCCCAAAAAATGGAAACACAAGATAATTGCTATGTAAGGTCCAAAGACTATAACACACCACAGATGTAGTGCTATTCAGCCAAAATAGATCCTACAATGGGGAACTGTATCTAATCCATAGAACAAAAAAAATATTTATTCATCCATACAAAGCCACTGTATCTGAAGTATTTGTTTTAGAGACAAAAACACATTTGGTAAATAATTGCATTTCTGATATGAAAGCCATAAGAAATTATCTCAGCAATCATGTAAAATGCCTCTAAACTTGCAGTATAAACACAGAAACTTCTCTGTGTTGAAAATGTTAATGTTGAGCCCCCAAAGGGACTCATAACTAAGAAAGATAATCATTCAATCTCACCAGATGTATTGCAAAGAAAAAAGAATGACATTAACAGAGTCCTGGAAGATGGATATCAGCCCAATTTTCTATATTAACAAGTACTTTTAAGGTGGTGCAATAGTTTATCGCATACCTAATTGCTTCTTGACAGAAGCAAGATGTTATTATTTATTTGCCTGATAAAGAGAAAGGAATCTACAGCTGTTCTGGTTCTGTAATACTTTTGCAAACATCCATTCTCACTCTCAGGTTCAGAGAATTCTATTACATTTAACATGGACGCTGCAGGTAGTCCTTGACTTATGACCATAATTGAGCCAAGAATTACAGTCATAAGCCGTGCCAGTTGTGCCATTATGTGACCACACCCAATTCTATTATTTTTGTAGCTAAATGAATTATTGCAAATACACTGGACATTAAGTGAATCCATCATCTGCAATTGGTGTTTTTTTCCTCAGAAACTAGAAGTAAACACCAATTTCCAACAACAAAAAACCCCACTGTAAATCATGGTCATGTATGGCTGGTTGCCAAATACCCAAAATGCTATCATCTGACCATAGAAGAAAGGGGGTTGAGTCCTTAGTACTTTGAATCAGGGTTGTAAGTAGCACTGGTTGAAGTCTGTCACAACTTTGAGCATTTGCTAAGTGACCCATCGTACATCAAGAAAGACCTGTACATCAAGGAAGACCTATACCTGCTCGATCAATGAGACCATGTGAAGGTGCTGTAGGCTTACCATCCTCTCCTCACCACTCTTTCCACTTTAAAGAGAAAGTGTTTTTCAACCAAAACAGAATATCCTCTGACCTGTCAGACTGTTAACGGGCCCTGTCTTGTAGAAGACGGCTTGTAAGTTCGCTGACATACTTACTCTCCATGAGTGAGGATTTTGATCAATTCTGCAATTTCATCTTCATTCTGAATTGCTATAATTCTGTCATTCTCTGAATATATCTGGCTTTTACATCAACAGTCTTCTGATATTTCTCAGTAAGAGCCCTTTTTCCATTGACCAAAATATCTCCTGTTCTCACAGCAGAAAAATAACATCCTGTAAGTAGACCTTAGCTAGCCATACAGTAAGAGTGATTTCAGCAGGTATAATTCTCTCCTCATTCCTTTAGCAATGTGACATTATAATCTTCTCTACTGAAATTCTTTCTAAAGCAGGCATGTATTTGTAATAAAAGAGCTACTGAATGAATGCTGTTCATTCATTTATTTCATCAACCCTTCAAGGCTACTATCTTTCCCAGCATCCACCTGTGCTTTTCTGATAAAAGAGAAGGCAGAGAAAATTAAAGAGCACTGAGGAACTTGTTCAGAATTGTGAGATCAATAAAAGGTTCTTCATTGGTCTATAACAACAGTGATCACTTTGATCGATCAAATCAACTGCTCTGAATCCTGAAAAATTGTTGGTTGCACTTTAAGAAGAGATTGAGATTTGTTGTGACTCTAGCAGATTATGTTCAAACTAGCACTTTTTCTGAATCCCCGCCATGCTTCCTTTGTAATTGCTAAATGTTATATAACAGGCAAGGCAAATATTTAATACAGATATCATTACAGAAGCCAGGTGTGTGTGTGTGTGTGTGTTTGGAGAGGCAGGCTCCAGTCAAGTCCCTGGCTTGAAGATTAATCCTGCAAAAAATGTTTGAAATTACAAACCCAGTTATTACGATAATTGCAGTTGTCAAGCAAACATCAGTTGGGAAAAAAGTCAGATTCAGATAAAGTATGATTTCCTGCTAAAATACTCAACTGAAAATTAAATTAATCCCTACTTTAAATCAATGATCTCTATTACACAAGACAGCATTTCTTAAGTAGGACTGAGATAGAAACAGGAACTTGGTAAAGGATACAAGGAAAGCTTTAAAATGAAGTTGATATGCTTTAGGATTATTGTCTTCTGGTGCCAAGCAATGTCTGAACAAGAAGGTCTGTTGGATTTATCTTTAATCAGTTAATGGTCTCCTGTGTAGAAGTAATTTTTTGAGGTAAGCTAGTTAAAGTGAATTCCAAGTTCTCCAACAGGTGCCCTTTAATTGCATTGGATTATCAAAACGCTCATTCAGCCATTTTACTTCTCCAGAGACCATGGCTTTTCATGCTTGATCTGAACCTGTAATCTGCTGAGTCAGGAAGCATTATGGGCGTCAAAGTATCTACTGACACCATTCTAGAAGACCCAGGATTAGAAAACAAGAAGGTCCATTACCCAGTTTCTTGTAAGGATCAAACTAGAGGCATACAGGGAATCCACAACTGAACAAAAGAACAAAAGGACTATCCTCCATAGCTGGGGAATTTGAGTAACTAATGTTCAGAGATATGCTTCTGTTTGCACTTATGGAAATATTTTGTAGCTATTGTAACTAGTCACCATTGATAGCACTGTCTTTTACAAATATATGTAAATTGATGAATGAAAGCCAGATGGTGTAGTGGTTAAGGTACCAGGGTGTAAACTGGGAGATGGTGAATTCTAGTCACTTCTTAGGCACAAAGCCAACAGGGTGACCAACTTTCTGCCAGTCACTTTCTATCAACCCTAGGAAGAAGGCAGCAAAGGCAAACCACTTTTAAAATCTTGCCAAGACAACTGCAGGGATTTGTCCAGATAGTCTCACTAGAAGCCAAGACTGACATGAAGGCATAAAATAATGACTATCATTATATTTGGGGAACAAACTTCTATATTTAATGTCATTATCCACTATATGAAGAAGGGTTTCCTTTGTTCTGTCCTGAATCTACCATTATCCAATTTCATTAAATGATTTCAATTTCTGTCATGAAAAAAGGGCACAATTTTCTATTCTTTTTCTCCATCCCACATGTAATTTTATAAATTTCTATCATGCCCTCACTTTTTTTTTCTTAAATAAAAAAGCTGCACTGTAACTTTTTACCTTGGGAGAATTGTTTCGGATTCCAGAAAAAAAAGGAAAGTATATAATATAGAAGTTAATATAAACCAATACCTAGAATTAATTTGGGATGTCTTCATTTTCCAGCCTTTTTTTAAGCAGAATATTAATCCTGATTTCTTAATTTGGAAGAACTAGAATCTCCTAAAAATGTTTTTGATGCACCTATTCTAGTTTTAATTTATCTATAATATCTAAGTTTGCAATAATATTCATGGGATCAACTCTGTGCATCTATTCACCTTAAGTCAGAAAGGCGACAGTATCTTGGTTTTGATTAGATAGAAGATGGGCAGTAATAAAAATGCTGCATTTGAAGACTATATAAATTTTCTGTCATTGCCATATTAAATATATATAAATTATTGAGCTGAAGCATTTCCTTTAGACTAGTATATACTTTAGAATGCATACTGTCTACTTTTCTTTATACACAGATCATTTTCCTTTAAGAAAAGGAAGTAGACTTTATATACAATTCTAAAGAGAGTCTCCATATATCGCTATATAACACTGCTAAATACCAGCGCCTTGAGGGCTCATAAAAATTAATGCACTATATATAACCATGAGTTCAATTCTCTATAGAATGTTGAGTTTGCTACAAAGATTTGTGGCTATCTATGTGTGATGAATCCCAAACAGGCAAACTTGACCATGCATTGCCAGCTGGTGGTCATTTCAAGTAAAAAGTATCAGAAGTATACATTGTGTAAAAATAGAGAAACCCAATTCTGGGATGAGATGGTAATCATGTAAAATCTTATTTATAAGAATATGATATAATGTAAGATTGCAGTAGTGGTGAATATCTGTAGCTCAGGTGGAGGATAAAGGTGGAGGATCATTTTCTAATCTTGTAGGTTGGTTTCCAAATGTTTCATTACCAGGCTAGGTAACAACAGAATTCAGCAAATGTCAGTGTTGGTGTTCTTCTGCTTATAAGGGCTTTATATGGTCAGTAGGTCTTGGGATGGGAGGATCACATCAGGTGAGGGTGTAGTGATGGGTCTTGTGAGTGGTCAGATATGAGTCATGTCAAGTGAAGGTCGTGTGAAAATGTAAGAGACATACATTTCTTGAATGACATCTTAAGAAAAGGTAGGCAGACATTATACATTTGGCTGTGTGTAGTTATATGGGTACATAGTTATATGGGTACTTACAGGACCGCCTGTTGCCACCATCAGCCTCCCACCGGCCAGTACATTCCCACAGGGCGGGCCTCCTTGGGGTCCCATTGCCTGGACGTTGTCGTCTGGCAGCCCCAAGGGTTCGAGCCTTCT